>JAAGNO010011754.1:141050-167372 GCA_033439905.1 Ceryle rudis
CCGGGGAACCACCAACTGGGAGCTGGTTGCCAGAGACCAGGAAGAAAATTACTATTTTAAAAGTGGGGGGGGGGAATAGCCTGCAGTCATACCTAGGAAAAGAATCAAAAAGAACTCTCTTTATACATGTACACACACATGAGCTATTAAAAATATGGGTGTGCTTAGCAGTTGAATAGCCCCCTTCTACTTGTAGTAGCTTTTAAATACAATTCCTAAAGCTTAGTCCACATCATTAATGCCATGAAAAGTGAGGCTACTGTGTGGCTTCAAAGCATAATCTTTTTGCAGAAGAGTAGAAATCTGCCACATTCATTTTACTGCAGAGGTTTTTATAGAAAGAAATTAAATAGGAGAGAGGCATGTAGGAAGAAAAATTTTTTTAATGTACATGAAGGAGTGCTGCCCTCACGTTAATATAATAGTAATCAGCAAAAGAGCACTGGGACAGGCAAGCTGGGCTTTGCTCGCCACTTTGGTGGGTCAGATTAGCTTATTCAGGAGAGCCGTTTTGGTGCTGTGGCCAGCCTACGGCCTTGGCAACCAGCACTCTGTGCCTCTCACAGTTCCTTCTGTGTCTGACTTCAGTGAAAGACTCTGGTTTAGAGAAAGCTATTAACTAAAAACTTTTTTTATTAACTAGTTTCATACAGACAGAAGTGGATCTGGGAGCAATCATGTGCATAGAGAGGCTGGTGATCTGAGGACACCCTGCAGGCAGCTAAGGGGTTGCAAAAAGCAGTAACTTTTTTTTGTCTGCTTCAACAACCAGAACAAATCACACAAATTCAGCCTCACTCTTCTTCCCTTACTCCTCTACATTGTGGTCTGTCATGCCCTCCTTTGACAGTAAGTCCTTCTGGGCAGCGTGTTCACCATCCTGTGCTTGTACATGGCCTGGAGAGGGAGAGTGCTCATCTGGAGTGTCCCACTGCAGCTACAATACAACATCTCCATAACTATAATTGCAGTGTTAGGGCCTCATCTTTCTACTCTGCTGTCATTGAAGTCGCCTCCTGTTGATGTCACTAGGATTTTAATGCTAAAGATGTAGCTGTAACTTAGCCAGGGCAGATATATGCTTATCAAAATATCTGAACTACTGTGATTAGAGCTACTGACAGACTTCTATTGTTCTGCTGCTTACAAACTGAAAAGCAGGAGAGAAGACACTGCAGCTGCCCATGCATAAAAGGGGGTTTTCTCAGGGATACACCAATGAGACATTCTTCAGCTGCTTTTCCCCACACAAAATTTGCCACTCAGCTTTATCGCACAACTCTGCAGTAGCTGTGGTTTCCAAAAATAACATTCCAGGACACTGTATCACCTTGGACAAGAAAGCAAAAGTGAGTGTGTGGTTTTCCTTAGCTTTGAAATGCAATGCATGAACAGAAGAAGGGGATGATTACTGATTTCAGAATCATATATATAATGATGTATGGAAAATGTGGGGGAAGGCAGAACTGAGGTTGCTTTTCAAGAGAGGAAATGAGTACAGAAGATTGCCTCCCAATCATTCAGAGATACTGCAGGCCAGGAAAGGACAGTGTTCTCCATGCCAGGGATGACAGGCAACCTAGTGCTGGCAGGAGAAGTAATGGAGGAGACAGGTTAAAAATTAGGGAACAAACCATGCTGCGGAGAGCAACAAAGTACTGACCCACACTGCCTGGGTATTGCAGTCTCCACTACAACAGGGCTTCAAGAAGAATATGGATGACCAACAGCCAGGAATGATATAACTAGTTGCCTCCTCAGCGATCGATGTACAGACCAGAAGTCTTCAACATACTAATGCTACTACACAAAATCGTCACACCTTAGATTCACCTCATGGCTTGTTTTTCATCCCCTCACTTCCTTTGTTTATCCCAAGAACATCTTCTAACAAGTACCATATCTAAAACTCCCCAGGCCCACAAAAATCCACGGATGACCTGGAGAAATTTAACCTATTGCAGCCACATGGGTCTCAAGGAAAGCAGGAAATAAAACATTAAATTATTTTGAATATTTTGATGTTAGGAAGATACTTTCTTAAATAACTCATTCAAGGAGAAAGGTACTTGCCAGTATGCTGGGACTATGATTTCCCTTGCATTATTTTGCCTCCTTGAGAACAGTTGCAGCTCAGTCATTTACCAGACAATATATGATGTAATTTCTCTTAAATCAACAAGACGATGATAAGATTCAGAAGCACAACACTGACAGTACCAATACTCTGAGTTCAGAAAGTTGAGGTCGACACCAATGAATTAAAAAAAAAAAAAAAAAAAAAGGCACTGTATGAGAGATTACTCCTTACAACACAACTGCTCCTGCAAGTATACCACTACCAGGAAAATATTACCCCACAGTTAAGAATTTTTCTTGAATTAACCAATATTGCCCTCAAAGAAATAAAAATAATTGTAGTATATATTTTTATACTGAGTAAATATTGAAATTCTCTACAATAAGGTTGAGATTTCCAGATTTTTTACTGACTCTTACAGACAGATTTTCAAAAAAGCTGTGTGCTAGTTAAGTAGGATGAGGGATATTGAAAAGCTGGTGCTTATTATGTGATATTTAAATGACAAACTTTTGAATTAGAAAAAAAAGGGATGTGCTGCTCTGTTAGGGCTCTCTGAGAAAGACACGAGGGAGCATTAATGTCCATCACTGTGCTTCACTATCACTTTCTGTGTTAAAGTCTCTCTTGCCTGGCTCTAGAATAGGATACATCCCACATTTTTAGTCTTCAAGCAGCTTCACTTTTCATTTTAATCTTTTGCAGCAAAACAAAAACTGCATCTTATTGTAAGTAATATAATTTATTTATACTTGATATCATTTGAAAAAGTGGTGACACACCAACAGCTCAAGCATGAAGCATTTTTAATTCTTCAGATGAAGTGACAGATGATTATCAAATAACATGTACTTCATATTTAAATATTATCTAAAAAAATTCTATTCTTTTTAAAATGAATATGAAACAAACAAAAGAAAATTTTTTATTCTGTCTATTTTCTGTGGCCTTCCTGGGTTTAAAATACGCAGGATGACAGGTTGCATAGTCATAGAAACTTGAGCAATAAGTCACATGAAACATTTTCTGCAATGTATTGCTTGTTTCTTGCCAAGACTCTTACCAGTCACTATTTTCATCACTCACTTTGTGTTTAACCATCTAATTCATTACTCTCCCTGACAAGCCCTTTCTTGCCCAATAATTTGTCTTCCCTCCCACCTGGTACCATCTACAAGTGATAACAATTTTCTAAACATCCACTAAATTGGCCTTTCATAACTCAATCTGCTTTTTAACCATTTGCAGTTTGCTCAGGTGTGCCAACATTAAAAAAAACAAAACAAAACAAACAACAACCAAAAAACCCCAAAACATCTAGTACAGTGATTCTGGAATTAGCCATTATGATTCACATGGGGCCATGGAACTTACAAATGGGGTCACTCACAGGATGAAAACGTGATTAGAAAAGAAAGAAATTAAAAATAAAAAAAACCAACAGGGTAAAAGTCTAAAATGGCATAAAAAGTAGGAAAGTCTGAAAACTACTTATGTACCATAATCCCCATGTTCAAACATAATCCACACGGCCAAAAACTCTGTATCACCATTTTCAAATTAGGTGGTTTTGGTTTATTTTTAATAGTAAAGTCTGACACAGGTCTGATAAAATGAAATATTTTCACCAGGAAAAGCCTAATCTTGTGATGGTAGAATCCAAAAAAAATTCTTCTGTGCTCTTTAAGGTCTATTCAAATTTTTGGCATACTCCCCAGATCTGTCAGATCTCTCATGTATCCACAAAAATATCTTTGAAGTTCACTTGTTGGTTATAGCATTTAGCAATCAGGCTGCTTCTTCAGTGGCATCACAGTAAGAACAGATGATGGGGTTTTGTTTTTGCAGAGGGACTGGGTGGAGAATAGATTTTTGTTAATAGAAGGTTTTGGCTGGGAGCCTTTTGTTCTGGCTTTTTTCCAGCAGAAAATGCCATTTGGCATCTGAGAACAAGGTTTCTCTTCACCAATTCAGCTCCTCCCATAAGTAACTATAAACCATAATTGGTTTACTTCCAAAAAAGTTCCAAGGAATTTTTCTCCTCCACCAATGAGTTGGAGATGACAACACATGTGAATGCAGGAAATCCAATCTACTGGAGATGTGGTTTGCTTTATCCAATTTTTAGTTGAAAATTGAATTAATATGTGGGTGCTAAAATAAAATTTCAATGCAAATATTCATCCTCTAAGAAAAAGGAGATATTTAATACTCTTTTTATGTTGTAGAACATAAAAAGAGTATTAAATGTTGAGATTTTGGCTACAGAACAACCAACTTTTGAAGCTCCACAGGTTCCAGAATTGTCTGTCTTGATAATGTCAAAGACAAGGATGGCACTATCTTCCCTTTACCTCAGTCCATATAGCTAGAAGAGTTCACAGGTCAATGGAATTCTGATAAATATTTATTTTTAAATCCATCTATTATTAAAATCACCCCATTTTAGAATAAAAATGCAAATTAATTTCCAATTTAAATAAACACTTCCTTTGATGTCCATATAGGCAGAGCCTGTTGTCTTGACTGAGAATCATCTAAGTGTGGGAGTAATAATTTTAACTTGCCTTTTGCAAAATAAAAAAAGAGCTGGAAAGAGCTGGGATTTTTTTTTTTTTCTTCAGTATAATGTGGTTTTCTCTGTAAAAATCCACTGAGTAAATGGCATCACTTGTCTGATAGCAGTTTACAGATCTATAAAAAGCCCAGAAACCTAAAAAACCCAAAATAATCCTCCCCTTTCCTCCAAAATCCAAGGAAAACAACAGAAAAAAAAAGAGAGAAATTAAACAGTTATTTAGAACATTTTCAGTGAATTGGGAAAGAATGTTTAGAGAAATATTCAAAATTATATTACTTCTGCTACACTTCACCTTCAAAATGCTCTCTGTGACTGATTAAGTTCCTTTGACAGAAATACTTATTTCAACACTTACTGTATCAGACAAGAGAAATTCCTACATATGGTGAACCTTCATCCTTTACAACAAATTTAGTAGTGGACCTTAATACTGTGCCACTATTAAAAACATACTGATTGTGCATTAAAAGGTCATGCTCATTTTCTAAGCTTTCCCTGTTGAAAACACACATTTCTACTGTATCTGCACTGTAACTTCAGCGACGCATTCACTACAATTTTCTGAGCTGTGTGGATATAATCTTCCTTTTTGTTTACTTGTCAACAATATTAATTCTTTCTATTTTCAGCACTTTACTTTCTTCGTATTCTGAAGATATTTCAACAGGCAAAAAAGTACACTTAGTACTTGAATATGTAATGCAGCTTTATCTTTAACTCTAGGGGTATTTGTCATTATTCAGAGGCTAAGAATTTATACTTATTTCAGAAAGATACTATCAATATTTGCTGTGTGCTAACTAAATTCTACATGGTACATTTCTGACTTTAAAGCAGAAAATAAAATGTAGTATCAATAAGTGTATGAGTATTACAAATATTTTCCAGCCATTTGATTCTTTTCCCATATTTTTTCCATGCCTTAGATCCCAAAACTTGGGACTGCTAAACCAGGTAATCCTAGAAATGCTGAAAGATCACTCTGATAAAGAATAACTACTGTAGGGTGCAAAAAATACTGAAGCCCATTAGTGGGATGGTTGTATTGCTTGCTCTATAAGCCTGAAAATATTTCACATAAACTAGGTTATAAATTTCCATTAATCACTGCCAGCAGCAAAAACCAATTCCAATAACACAACATTAATGTGTAAATTACTTTTTTTTTTATGTACTCCACTTTGTTCAGGAATGTGGCATTTCCTGACATTAAACAGAAAAAAATTACTAATTTAAGCACTGAGATTTTTACCGTATTCCTTTACAATATCAGCGTTTCGCTACTGGCAATAAAATACACAATACAGAAATGCCAACAGCCTTTGGTTTGGCAAGGTCCCCGTCTTTGCTAGATCTTTATCAAATAGTATTACAAGAAGCTGAACTCTTGGCAACATCTTTTGGAACTCCTGGGAATTTTAGCACTTTCCAATCAAAGGGTCCAGATAACTGACACACGATAATGCTTCAGGGCTATTTCTTGAACTGCGATACCTCACAGGACATGATACTGGCATTTGGTCACAATGTCTTTTTTTGATATTTAAGATTGACACTTGCTGCAATTACCCTTTCTGCAAGATTCTGCTCCAGAGATGCGCAGCCTCTCAAATTACTGACAGCCCTGCCACAAATCTGACTTTGTTCTCTTAACCAACTACTCCCCATGGCATTTCATTAAAGGGATATTTTGACTGAAAGCAGTCCTGCCAAATACCTTTCTACTCATAAATCGGTTTGTCATTCCACTTCTGGCTGTCTTTGCTGAATGACATGCAAATCTGGAGGTAATCCAATTAACAAGTAGAGCAATTAATATCACAAACTATCTTCATGCTAACTTTCTAAGATAAAGAGTTAAACATTTTCCAGAGACATGAGATCCAAACAGTATATTAATAATTCTTACATTCACGCAGCCTCTTCCAGCATCTTGAAATAATCTTCCAGATGCGAGTTGTAGCCAGCCACTGTTTCTCATGGAATCCCTCTGGGAACTCAGCAGGATTTTTGCATCTCTGCTCAGGTCAAAATGTATTGTGTGGAAGATAGAGATACCATTCTCACGTGCCTTAGGATGTAGCACCAGTTTAAGTTACAGTAACAAGAAAGGACCAGCTTAAGTCAGTGGAACTTAATTTTTTTTGTTGTTTATACTGTTGGGGTGCTCAGTTCAGAAATACCAGTTTGGGCAAACTTCTGGTATTTTTTGAAATATTACTACTTCTGTCGTGCAAAGAGTTGAGGATATTTTGGAGACATCTTCCATGAGTTCATTATCAGTCCAGTGTTGCTTAATACTAGCATATACTAGAATTCCTCTATATACTGAGAAAATGGTCCAAACTACAAAGAAAGTTCCCTCCCACTGACTTCTCTGGAAGCTACAGTCAAGTAAAAGATTTGTTGTGATAATTAAAAAAAAAAATAAATTATTGAAATTTCTTCCCAGGGCAATTTTGTGCTTGCCTTGCTGCTATGATAAGAATCAGGGGAGAAAAAAAATCAGCTCCTTACGGAAGAGAAACTGTGTCATACCCACCTTTTAAAAGTGAGTCTTCCAGGATCAAAGCAGAACCCTGCAAAAGCTTTAGAAAAACTGTACTGTTTTACATCAGGGCTGAATTTAGCTCCAAATCTTTAGCTAAGACTTTCAAAGGTAGCAAAAGAGACTGAAAAACAAGGACAACACAAGGTCACTCCAGTGGAAGAAAAATAACTGATAAAAGTTTGGGGTTTTTTTCAGATGTTCAGAAGTTAATTAGTCAAAACGCTAATTTTAACTATATGGCAAGAAAAAAGGAGTATACTAAGGCTGTGGCTCAACAGAACTGTGTGTTTGAGCAGAGACTGAAGAACAAACTCTCAAGAAAATCAGCTAAACAAACAAAAAAGAATGATTAAACCAGTTGGATGCCCTAACTGTGGCTCCATTCACTTCTACCTTGAATAAAACATCACTTCTAGATGGGTTATGTTCGTAATTTGTCCCAGCCAGCATCTAATGTGTTTGGATGGTTAATTTCTTGACAAATATATGAAAGATACTTTGGGAGACTGCTTATTTCTATCAGATTCCAACCTCCACAGTGTCCGCACCACACCAAACAAATTACTGCATGCCAGGATATGGACTTATGCTTGACCACTTGATGCCAGTTGACACACTTGCTAAAGTGCTCAGTAGGTATCCAATGACCTATTGTATGTCCTGAAAGGCATTCCTGCTGACAATCAACCTGCATTTCATCCCATTGCCAAAAGGGATGGGCAAAGTATGGTTTGTTTACTGTAGAGATGTTCTCACTTTCACATGTTCCCAGAACAAACAGCATATCTGTACACTTCTTCACATTAAATATTTGGTCTTGACTAGTTCCTTTCATTCCCCTTGAATTTCCATTCAGGCCTGGAAATGCCAAGCTCCAGTTTGGTCTCATGGACAGTTGTGAGTGGGATCAGAAGTGACACTGCTTGAAATCTCACAAAGGTAGAAAAACAGTTTTCTGAGACTCACAGTTCAATGATTATATACTACAGAACCTTGGACAAGTATCCCCGAGTATAAGCTCCAACCCAGCTGAGGAAATTACCACAACTTCCCACCAAAACCTAATGAGACATCCCTCTTACTGAAAGTCCTGCTTGTAGAGCTGAAGAGAGGAAGGCTCCGTCTGGCTGGCTGTGGAAATTTCCTTGCACTGTCTTTCCTCTAAGCTTCAAGCTTTCTTATAAGCTTTTGAACACTCACAAGAATATTATGAAAAATAAAGATGTCAAAGAACTGTTGTCCTTGGATTACTTGGATGTACATACTATTCATTCTGGCACTGCTCCCTACACCATGTTATATATCATGGAGATTATATTCATTTGTGCAGACTTTTCTCACAAATCCCTGTTAATGCAGTATCTCCCACAGATGTACGGTTGCAGTCAAAGTTATACTCATCCTAAAACATGAAGAAGTCCTCATCTTTTTCTAGCTGTCATCTTCCTTCTATTGTGAAATGAGGTCCAAATGGCATACAGTACTCTTCCTCAGCTATAGGTTATATAAACTGAAAAAGTACTTGAAAGCTGTTTCCAAGACTCTTGTAGGGTCTTCATTGCATCTATAGCACCTTTATCATTGCAAAACATTATAGGACTCCTGTAGCATAGCAAGTGAGCGAAGTACCAGTGCCTAGGGTAGAGGCATTAATCTGCTTTTGGCCACATCACAACTTTCCTCTGTATTTCTTTGGGTCATCTTTGTCTAGTCTGCACATTCTAGATAGAATTTCATACAGCTGCTTGCCTACTAGATTGGCCTTGTGGCAATACATTTCAATGTGTTATGCTTCCTTTGTAAGGATGAAGTCAAAACCAAAATGTAGAACAGTCTTGTTATGAAGAAACAGTAAAGAAATCAGACAAATGCACCTCGAGCTGTAGAACACTTAACACCAACATATGTAATAGAAAAATGAACTCCAGTTCACTGCGGACAAAATCCCACTGCCTTGGCATAATTAGTCCAAGAGCTAGAGCAGTACTGTGACAGAGCATAAATCAGATCTTAATCATTTCATCCCTTTTTTCAGAGGAGCATGGCTGGTAGGATCAGAGCACACCAACCAGGACGTGTCATTTGATCACTTCTATTTCCTAAAGCTTGAGGCTGAAAGGGAACCTTAAACCATTGGCTATGTCTGAGTTAGTAAATTCTTTAACACCAAGGCCAACGGAGAAAGAGCAGCCCACATCTACACTATTAATTATCTTACCCTCTGAAACAGGAGGGCCATGTCCAAACCTCTTATTGGAAGTGCTTCCCAGCTTGTGCCACCTCCACACCTGTTGGATAAAAGCACTATTTGCCATGAACCAGAGGCAAGGTTTTTTTTAACAGAGTACAGACAATCACATACCTCAAATAGCAGCATCGGAACAGCCTCCAAGCATAGCTTCCCAATTACCATGTGCCATTAAATTTCATAAAGTTACCACAGAACTGGACACATCCACCAGAAATAAAACAGAACTATCATTTTTTAAAATCTAATCAATTCTTCTTTTACTTTACTGACTGAGGCTGTCACGGCATGGCGTTTTATTCAGCCTTCAATACCATGGATTCTCTATCTAGTTTTCAGTATCTTCTGGGGACGCAGAACCCTGACCTGTATGTAAGTACCAGGCTATCATCAGCCCAACCAATATTCAGTACCTCGAGCAAAACTCAACAACAATTCCTTATATGCTTTTTAATAAATTACACATTCCTCTTTCTACCACATTGCACTAGAATTCATATTTAATTGTTCATGCTCTCTGACTGTGGTGTAGGATTCACAACTAGGATGGAATAGAAGAATAGTTTTAATGATGAAGAAATCTCAGAAGTGATACCTAATAATTTTTTCTCTGTCTTCGGAAAGAAATAGAACAATACAACCTATTAGTTATATCACCAATCTTCTGTTATTTTGCCCAGGAGGGATAAGGGATGTATCAGCTTGTTTTATCACTGTAATCCTGAGCACTGCTAAAACATGAACATTCTTTCTGATTTCTGGTACTCCATCAGTACTCCAGTACATAAGTACATCCCATTTGGAGGGTCTTTTTTTCTGCTGAGTGAAGAACACAAATTCATTGCTTTTGTATGTACCGAACAACAGATGTTTTTCTCTTCTCTGTCGAGTAACAGAGCTATGCCACTATGTTGCTTTTCATAAAAAAAAATTACATTTTTAACTTTCTTATTGTCCTTTCACATGGCTTTATGCTGGATGCTTTAGTGGCTGTTATCAACTTTCTACACTTCATAACTTCTGAACTATATCAATTGCTGTTAGTGTCCCTTTTCTTATTCATTATAAATTGCTTTTTTATTTCTAATCTCTGCTTTCACTTCAACACTGAGCCAGAAAAGGCTTTTAGGCTTTTTTCTTGGCTGTAGAGTCACAGATTTTTGGACTATCTAATGTACCTTTATGTTATAAGAACCCTCAATTTTCAGCCATACTTCTCATGCTCTTATGTCTTTGTGGAGATGATATCACTTTCTTTCCCTTTTTGCTGTATATAAAGTTTGCTGCAGGTTTTAGTGGTTTTCCTTACAGGATCTTTTCTTATAGATAAATATCTTCAGACTTGTAGCTGTTGCTCTGAAGATACTTTTTTATGTCCTCAGAATAACCTGACTAGTACCACTAGTTACTGCTATCTATCTCCAGTAGTACAAGGGCCACCACATATGTGTTTGTGCCACCCATCTACCATCTGAACTGTCTGATTTACTGCCAAGATGCCTGCTGATTACCTAAGATCAGACTAATGAAAGACTATCCACAAGGACATTTATATGTGGCAAGATCTGTCAATGTCCCACCTTTAAACCAAGTCATATTAATGACAAGCTTGAATCAGTGATAAAGCGTAGACTCTTTCTGCAGCTTTATTATTTATGAGATAGCCAGCAAAAGTATCTCTAAATTCAAGCTAAAGAGAAGTCCAAAGGAAGATTGGGTTCTCTGAAGCACAGGATGGGTTATATTTTCAAACAGATTCTCTCTCTGCAAGACGATAGATGCTTGTTTTGAGCACCTTTGAGCAGCTGTGTTGATGGGGAGCACCCTGAAATCCAGATCTGAATTTCGAATCCTCAGACCTTCAATTTTTCAAGTCACTTAGAGGAAAATGGACAATTATCGATTTTATGAGGCCCTTGGGAAAAGTTCAGAAAGTGTGAGGTTATATTTGAAAATTGTTTGCAAACAGAAAAGGTGCCTTAAATTGCCTCTTCAGTTCACAGAAATAATAGGTTTCAGCAGAGTTAAGATGCTAGGAGTTTTAGAAGTGTCACTGGGAAAAAAAATAATGGAGAGTGCTCAAAATGTTGGTACATCCTTGTAGCTCAGAGTGCAGTATATGCCTATTGTCACTTCTATGCACTAATTACAGTGAATGGAAAAGGGCAACAATAAATAAAAAACAGATGGGGAAATGTCATCCCGTTAATCCAACTCTGTATCCTTGTAATTCACAGAAAACATTTTATTTCTGGGTCACAATGGCTAGTGCTACGGCACATTTTATATGCTGGGAGTTTTTACAGCAGAGGGAGTTCTTACATTACATCTTTTCCTGACATTTTCTGACACCAAATTTTTTTTTATCCCACATACAAGAGTATGTGTAGCATACACACACGCACAAGCCTAGAAAAGCAGGCTAACATTATTGACTTGTCAACTTAGAAAGTACCAAGTTTACAGGTGCCTGTTCATGACTTATGTTTCTCTTACTACATGCCATCATGAACACCCAAGAAGGAAGACAAACAACAATTTTAGTACAGAATCACATCACTAATATCTGCTCAAGACTTACAAGGCAATCAGTTCAAATGTGCTCATTGCCAAGTACCCTGTACCTCTCACTTTAACTTCGGGACTTAGCAACCTAACCTAACTTCATCTTATTATCTTGTTTTAGATGACATCAGCTCACGGCTTTGTAAATAAAAGGCATTTAAAAGTAACAAGAATTCCATACTTTGTGTATAACATACCCAAATCCATCATCATTGCTCAAATTCCAAATCACCAGGACTAAAAGCTGTTGGGACACCGGGTGGGATGATACATGCAGAAACACAACCACTCTTTCATCTCATAACACAGAGCATCAGTCTCCTCAGGCTGCTTCCACCTGCTCCTCCACCAATAAATCTGCCTTGTTTTACCCCCATTCCAGCAAGACTATTTACCAAAGGCACCAGGAGAGATGAAGAGTTAAACCCAGGTTTGATCCCACGCAGTGTTACTGTTGGTCTCTCCAACAGATGCACAGCCCCCTGCAACAATGTGCCAAATCTCAGATATCATGGGAAAGGGAAGTCAAGTTCTAGTCTTTCCCCTGCAGCTTGCACAGACCCCTGTACACCTTGTCCTGCTCTAGGACTGATGGTAATGGCTTTTTTGGTCCATTAGCATTTACACATTGCTCTGGTAGGCTGCTAAGGGCTTCCTCAGATAGCAAGACAGAAAAAATTAACAGGCATTTTCAAAAGTCAAGAACTCAGACAAATTGAACAGAATTCTAGAAAGTTAAAGCCCCTAGTTTAGCATAACTTTATCCCTGATGAATCTCAAACGTTTGTTACAAAAAATGGACACCCTTTTTCAAGAAAGTTGTCCGCATCACACATGAATGCAAAAACACTGAAAAAACACTGAAAAAGCTATATTGATATGCAGACATTGAGTTCACAGTTCAGAAAATGGACCTAGCTGTCTATAGATAATTAACTCAATATTAGCATTTTCAATTTAGCAAAAGTAATAGGAGTGATAAATATCTTTTGGTTGGCAGCAACTCTGGTTTACATGTATACACAAGGAAAATAGTACAAAAAGACACCTAAATCAACATCGTTCTTATCATAATATTGACAACACTCATTTTAGAGCACTGTTCAGAATCTGAGAATTCACAGTCCATTTATAAACATTAAGGAGTGGAAGGTAATAACACACCTGCTGGAGTTAAGTACTGGGAGAGGATACGGCCTTGGGCAGGACAGGCAACTGCTCTGTTGAAGCAGCAAAACCAGATAACTTTTCAATTAAATTCTCATACTCTAACCAATACAACCCACCTTCCTTTCAAAACTGTACTAATGGGGCGTTCTGGGGAGAAAGGGCATGCGTTTCACTAGACTACATGCAGTGGACACTACATTTTCTTTGCCTACCTCTGAAAAAATAGAAAACAAAAACTCTGGGAGATGTGCAGAGTGTTTTCAATTTCATGCCTTTCTTAGAAATAACTAAGATTTATGTGATAAAGGATTGAGGCGCCGAGTTTAATATACTCCAGGCCAGAACTCCTGTTAAGAAGAACTACCAACAACAGAAACATATTTGAAACCATTTTGAGCACAGTAGCTTCCCTAATTTCATTTCTCCAAAACATCTCAATTCTTCTGTACTCAAGCCTCATAAATTTCAGCCTTGGATCAAGCAAAGCAGAACTGCAGATCTACTTAGCTTATGATCCAATAAAAGAATCAACCCCCAAGACCCCTCCAAAATGACTTGCTCACTCTCCAAATTCCCTTTTCAATGGCAAGAATAGATTATATTTAGCTCATGTTCCATTAAAAATTGCCTGTCTTTAAACAAGGTGCTGTTTTTTATTCTTTCTGTCTTCAGTTATATAAGACTTCACTGCTGTCTTCACTATGATAACACTCCAACAGTCTAAAAAATACATTTCAGGTGTTCAACATGAAGGAGGTTGTGCGAGTTTAACCTTCCTTGGGATCCTTGTGAGCTTTTTGTATTTAATACTTGTTTTATCTGAAGCCTGTGGAGGTTCTAAAATATTAGAAGACACACTTTCTGAGAACTACCTTTCTAGTAGCCTGAAGATATAGCCTTGATGTTGGGCAACAAAGTTATTCTCTGTAATCCCCTTGATGTTGTAAATGAAAAAGAGGATGGAGCTAACATCATCTGAACTTTGGGCAAACCATTTGCTCAAAAGCACCATCAAAGAACCAAGCCCTGCCAAAAAAAAAAAGGAAAAAAAAAAAAAGAAAAAAAAACTTAAAAAAAAACCCCAAAGCATACACAAAATGAAATTGGTGCAAATTAACTTCATTGTATTTGGAGACCCATACAAAACAAAACCTACCACAGTCTATAAAGGAAAGTCAGGGAAGACAAGGATTGAAGTTGTAGCTTCACAGTAGCCATCTTTTAACAGCTTTCCTTTTTCAACACTTTAACCTGAGGAGAAAAAAAAAAAAAAAAAATTCCCAACCAAAAAAAACCCTTCCCATTGTTATGCCCCTATTCAACCTTCATTCGAAGTCATTCACTATGCATTAATTACCACTTTCTTCAATGCACTGGGAAGCTCCCAAACATGCTCCTGTTTTCAAAGAGGCACACTTCCATGGCTCAGCTTTTTATATGCAGAGCCTGCTGAATTTTTTTCCTCTGCATACTTTGAGATTCTCCTAAATTTTGCATACTGTAACTGTTCAAAAAGGGAGGGGTGAAAAGACAAAAGGCTGATTTCATGCTTCCAGAACAGTTGTTTGCATCTCTTTCATTTTTCTTTCCAGCTGTGAGAGGCAGCAGAAGGTTCTTTAGCAGGTGTCCTGCCTGCCCTATGGTAATTTTTAACTTTCTTTCACTTTCTTTTATGTCTGTTGCATTCGTAGAGACATTTTCTTTCCTCTCAGTGCTTTATTGCTGTTTTTCCTTTCCTTTTTTTTTTTTTTTTTTTTTCTTTTCCTTTTAAACAAAATATCTGAATTTCTTCTATTAGGTCATTCTGTTTGGCTGTGAACTCAGATTATAAGCGAACAAGGGAGAAATGTTCAGAAATTCCAATATATAAATTAAATCTCAGCTGTTTCCTATTCATTCCACAGACTTTCATCTCTGCTAAACTGCACAAGTGCCACACAGACACAACTGACAACATGACAGACAAAACCGTCTCTGATATCAAAACCCTGCATCCATACCCTAATCTTAAATGATAAAACCTCTCTCCGGTTAGCAGTGTCCCAGTCTCTACATGTCAGTAGTTATAAGGACTCCCATGGGCTGAATGCATGAATGAAATTAAGCATTCACGTAAGTCTTTGCAAGGTTACACAGAAAGAAGCAGTTGTGATGTAAATGATCAAAAGTATATTTTTCTTTAAAGAAAAAGAAGCATTTTCAAGGGCAAAACTGATTTTGGTTCCCTGTACTGATTTTGGTTTTATTTGCAAAGCCTCAACGCATAAGAAAACATAGTGAAAACAGAAGTAAGATAAAGGAAACAGGAGAAAATTAAGTGAAACACAGAGAACGATGAACCTTTTGAAGAAATTCAAACACCTCCCTCATAGGGAGTTGTTTTTAGAAGAAACATGGCAAAGCACAGGCCTACAGCTTTCCAGTATAATATGATCCATTCTTAGATTGCAAGCATACAATGTTCATCAATGCTCAAAATGTATAGTGGTTAAAAAAACTACAGAATTTTTGTAGATTTATTCTGCACATTTTATTCTAACGTATAAAACAAACAACAACAGATGATTTGAAGCTAAGAAGGGCTGTTATTGATTTTATCAAGGTTAAAAGGTCACTGCCATCCCCATAGCGTTATGGTCATGGTAGTCTGAATAATCACATCCCAGTGTAAATGCTCCTGTCCTCATTCCTTACAAAAGGCCTTATTCAGTGAAAATCATGCAGGTGATTTTTAATAGATACCGATGAACCTTAATCATTTTCAGCACAGTGCAAACTTTGTATTACTGCTCTTGCTGCTACAGCCAGCAAGTGTTGTAAGAACGATAAGACTTCTATTAAAGTGATTGCAAGGTGAGTTATATCCAAGATTTTCTTATTTGACTACCTTTCCCTTACTCAGTATAAAAATAAGCATGCAATACAGTATAGTTTCTCTGCAGCAGAAATAGTTTATTTTAAAGGTTAAGATTCGTTATAACTCTCCCCCATTTAAAGTCTAAAATAAAAAAAAAAAAAAAAATCAATAAAAAGACAGTAAAATGGTCAACCTTTTAAACAGCATGGTTTTGAGATAATTAATTCAAAAGCCACATCAAGTTTCCAGTTTAATTTTGTGACATTTTACAATGGCAACCTGCTGATTAAAAAAAAAAAAAAAAATTTCCTACCTATTTCCTGCAGTGAAAGTTGCATCCAAGAAAGAATAAATCGAAGCAGGTGTCAAGAGAGGTCTCCTAAGAGCGGAAAAAAAAAAAAAAAAAAGAAAAGAAAAAAAAGTCTAGTTCAATCATCACAGTTCAAGTACAAGGAAGCAGTCATATAAAAAATATTTCGATTATGGAAATATTTACAGCTCTTTTCAATTACTGCTTTTTAATGGTATCCTAAGTGATAGAAATATGGGGAAACTAATATTTGTTAATTGTTTCACTGATTAATTTTTATAATAATTTTGTAAATACATTTCTAAAAATTAAATTCTTTTCACTTTCATAAATAATTTAAGCGCATTTTGAAATGTAAATCCTAGTATTTCTACAGAAAAATGCCAGAGAATGCCTTCTCTTTATCAGCTTTTTCAAGTATGCCTGAAAGTTTTCATGTGAATTTGCTACAAATGTATACCCACATCAAGCTACTGGTTTTAAATTTAGAATTAGTGAAGCTGAGAGGATACACTGCCAATGGTCCTCATGCCCCTCCTGCAAGATCAGACCACTGGATGAACCCACAGCCCTTCTGCATATGATTCCAGAGACTTCTCCTGAGTGCAGCTGTTTGTGAGGAACTGTGAAAGCTGCAGGGCTAATCCCTTGAAGACAGTTAAACGTACAGGTCATGGCTTGCAAAACCACAATCTAGTTCTGTATCTGCTTCTCTCAGACTATGTAAATTACATTTTATGGTGAGCTCAACATATTTAAAATAACAATGAGGACTCCTTTGTTTCACAAATACACAGCACTCTTCACAAGAGCATTCTGGTTCACAACTAGGATTTATAGGTGCTATAGTAACATAAGCAATCAGTATTATTCATAATTCTAGGATGTCTCCCATGTCTGAGAAAATCCCTTGATTGCTGATGGACACACGATGGGACACTGTAGCAGGGAAAGGTCCTCTATAGTATCCAATTTCTCACCTCTGGTCTCTTAGCAAATAAGATGTACTGACTTAAATGGATCTTTGATACACTGTGGCCATTCTGATGTACCCACGAGCTGAGTTCATCGTCCACAGACTACCTTATGATATTTTATAGCCTAAAGAATGCCACTGCTATTGGGTGAATGAGAACTGCTCAGCATGGGAGAGAAAAAAATCCACAGTTATACCATGGGATATTTTATCTAATTTATTATACTTTCCCATAATAAATCAACCCCAAATAAAAAATTGTTTACAAGAAACTGATCTAAGCTACTGAGATTCAGTAAGCCATTCAATTTTATCACAGTTTGTGAATGGCTGGCATTTTCCTACAGCCACAACTAGTGAAAACAACAATTTCAACTTTCATTTTAAAACAGGGTCTAGCAATTCAGTTTTCCAGGAAAAGCTTGAAAAGCATGAGGATCCCACAGACAAAGAAAGAAAAAGGCCCTAAACTTAAACTGTATACTGTTTTAAACCACCACAGAGCCCCACTGAATGATAATTTAGCACTTGGACGTGGCAGTCCTGAAGGCAGATACAACCTGTAGTCAGGAATAATGACAGGGCGATTTCTGGGTTGTGGCACACACAGCAGCCAACTACTGTCCCTAAGCCATCTGTTGAAAGAAATCACTGATTTCCTACAGTCTCAGAGCTCTAACAGCCTTCTGCATGGGCAAAGATGGGTGCACTTCCTGGAAGGATCAGGACTGAATGTTTAAAGCGACAACAAAGAATGCAAATTCAAAAAAAATCAACCATGCAAGTTACCTGGAAGCCCAAACTCCCTCTCCCCCCCCCCCCCATTTTAATCTCAGTGTTTTTCTGATGGTTTGTAGTAGGTCCTGAAGTGCTTTTTAAGTCAAGCAAAAATATTTAACCCAAAAAAATTTATATTATTTTATTTTTTAAAACAAACAAAGCAAGAATGCATTCCGATTATAGATACAAAGGGTGCATTCAAAAACTAAGTGTGGGGGGAACTCTTCTTATGAGAAACAAGGCAACACATACAGGCAAAAGGTCTTCTGGCAGCCTTTCGCTATTATTTTCCACTAATGCATACTTTTGTAAATTATAGAGCACCACAGAATATACTCCAGGCTGTGTGGTGCAAGCGCCTTTCATGAAGGGGTACCAAAGGGCCTGTTAAAACTGAACATTTAACTAATTTGAAAAATAGATCTATATTTGGTTTATGTTTTGGTACAAAAGGTAAAACAGCTTCTGCTGTTTTCATTACACTGTTGACTTTAAAGTGAGGCATAATTAGGGAATGTTGTGAATCTGCTTGTGCATTTGGTTACAAATAAATTAAAAATCATTTTAAAATTATCAGAAAAATCTGTTACCTTATGTAAAGCCAGAACAACAGCCGTGTACTGCAGCTATTCTGGAGGACTACGCCTATCAAACATCACCCAACAGCAATGCCATCGGTGGTAGCAAATAGCCAAAACATGCAAAACCCCAAGTAGGACAGTGGCAGTTTCTGCGTAGTGACAGGAGGATTATTTGGGTTAGAGTTCTTCAGTGTGCGCAGAGAACAAAAGTCCAGTCCTTTTAAACCAGCTGTTTCTGAGGGACACAAGGTCTGATTTTCTGCTGAAGTAAATTTGCAGGCTATTGCCTGTGTTTTAAGGACACAGACCATCTTTGCAGTATTGGAAAAAAAAGGTCCCTTTTTAAATTCTCAAGCAGAATTTTTGCACAGGAGGATCAAGAAAAGCTTGAAGCTTCCACTCAGATAATAAAATCTGCAACTGCCACCCAAACCTCAGCAGTCACTGGTCACCCCTGCCAACACTATGCACAAAAAGGAGTTAGCTTTTGACCCCTGGGCTTCACATGCAGCACTTAAAACTAACAGCATTACACTTGGCATTTCTGAGGGGTAGTGTTTGTTTGCTATTTCCCTTCTGAATTGCTGCTGTTTGCTTTGCTGAAATGATTTTTTTTTTTTTTTAATGCTGCTGTAGTGCATGCAGATGGTGATGTAGCCATTTACACACACGCACAAGTGACAAGAGTCAAAACACATCCATCCACTTGCTAATGATCAGGCCAAATATTAAAAACATTGAAGCACACCTTTTTTATGCATATATTTATAGGTATAAAATAAAAAGCCAGGAGAGTAGGAATAGGGCACATAGAGAGAAACACAAGTACATTTGTTCACTGCAGTGTTGTAGCTAGTTCACAAGACTAGAAGCTAAGAGACTTGAGGGTAGAGCTCTGCTGCTGAACTCTTATTCATCTTTCATTTAAACTCACCAGTACTGACCTGAACTAAAAGTACCAAAGCTGCAGGGAAGGTAATCTTCAAGGCTAGGAATTGTAAATCCTTACATTGTTCCATTAAATCAGCCCCTCCAACTTAAACTGGAAAGTCTTTGGGGCAGGCACTCTCTAACTACTTTTTTAGTGTCCACCACAAAGTGGTCTTGTATTTCTTAGGCAATTCTCGGTGCTATTGTAACATAATTAAATATACTTTTTTCAGTGTTTATATTGAACTCACCCACCTTGACTGTGAGTGTATTATCACTTCTATCCAGCTTAAATACTTCTGTGGCAGTGTGTACATTAGCATTTAAGGTCAAGAGTGTACTTTTGAAGCAAAACTGTCCTCATTTACTGTGCTTTCGTTCCCAATACCTTGATGTTAGAGCACACAAACTCTATTTCTTTCATGTGAAACTGAACTGGAAGAGATTGTCCATGATTACGCTTAATTCTACTTTGAATTTTGTATGCTAATTTATTACACTACTAAGGGACATTTAGGTCTACGGGGACAAGCTAGAGACAGTTTTGAACTAAGACTACCCAAAAAGTCACATTATGGATGCCAGGTCCCCAGCACCAACCACCCTCACATTGCTATAATAGGAATAACCTACAGCATCTAGACTTCACAGACCCAAAAGTGTTTCCCAGGCACTAGTGAATCCTCTAAGAAATAATGAGCTACTATTGCCCCTTAACATATCGAGAGAAAAGGAGGCAAACATGCTGAAGGTTTGCTTATTGTTATAAAGGAAAACATGAACATTTAACTTCTTTTTAATCTTCTTTCCAAATTCTCTTTACAATCACTGCCAGAAAACACGAACTTTTTAAAAATCAATTAACTCAAACAGGAGCACTGTAAGTAAACTGCTGCATTTAAATTGGGGCTGAGCGGAAGTCCAAATGCCACATCTGTTCTTTAATCCATCTTTTCATCTTGTACTACTTATCTTCAGTACTACCGTGGCCCCATCAGCACAGCATCTCAACTTTCTGCTGTATTTAGTATACACCTCTTTTCATTTGAAACTGAGCAGTACATTCTTCCCCTTCACTTTTTTTTTTTTGTTACAGAAAGGAAACAGACACAAAGATGAATTCAACCAACTAAAGTTCATACAACACTTGGTGACAAAGCAGGAATTCAGTCCAAATATCTGGAATTAATAACCATTCTATTCTATGTAATTTGTAATTTTCAGGCTTAACTTCTGCCACAGCCCTTAGATATTTAGCTGTCAACCAAATGCACTGATTTTTAAATGTCTGTTTTCTTCCTAAGCTGAAATTTCTGCATTTTATTTCATGGGGTTTTTTTCTGTTAAATATATGCACAACACATAAAATGCTTTCTAAGTCTCAGTGCACTTCTGGATAGCAAAAAAACCTCAGCACATACATAGATGGAAATTTGTTATTGTGGTCAATTACACAAGTATTCAGGGAATTGAGAGTAAACACTCATCTAGTGTTAATTGCAATTGATTAAGGAGTAGTAAAGACCAACAAACCCCACGAGTCTGACAGCGTTAATTGTGTGCTTATTTTCACCTGTAATCCATTACTACTTTTCCCATCATTAAAGAGGAAAACTCTCTGAATAAATGAGAATGAATTAGAAAAAGCAATAAGGTGAACACTATATGCCACAAACATAGCTTAATACTAAAAAGACTTAAAAAGAGTGCTATGAGGAAATATACCATGAAGTAGCAACCATAGAGAATGGCAACACAGACTAATTCGAGTGACACGTAACTGCTGTTCTCTGTCAAAAATCAGGACCACTTAACTCAGGGCTATTAATAGTTAACAGCGTTTCTGTTCAGGCTCAAAAAGTCAAGCCTCTTGCTTTTGGAGCAAAAGCATCTAAAAATTGCTGTGAAAAACATTATGAGAAAGAAACCAAACATCCAAACAAAAAACAACAAAACAAAAAACAACAAAAACGAAGACATATGTCTATAGGTTCTGGTGATACTTCTGTCACAGTTGGGACTGTGAATCCCAGTTATTTATGTGATCTGAAAGACAAGTTGCTACTAAACCATCAGTAAAACTCACCTGTTGAAAGAAGGGCCAGGCAGGCTAGTTCTTCCTACAGCTGGTTTTATAACTGGATTTTTTTGTTGCAACTAGGGCAAGGGATGGTAAAATAGAGTATGTATCATGCTACCATAGTTTTTGAGTCCAGTTTTGAGAAGAATCAGATCTTTGAAGGCCAAAAGATACCATTTTGGGAGATAAAGTCTGTGTAATACAGACTTAAACTTTTATCCAGTTAATCCTATACTGAGGCAAACAAATATTATCTGGATCATACATCTTCCCCAATGGAAAATCCAGATTTTCTTCTGGAAGCTTATGCCAATGTTTAACTGTCCATGCTACTAGAAATCTAAGCCTTGTTTCTGACACATGTATTTGTTCCACTTCCACTTTTCTCTGTTCCTTATTGTAACAGCTTTCCTTGCTAAATAGTCCAAACCTGAAGCATTCCCAGAACATTAACCACTAACTGGAGCACAAGCAAGAGTCTGCTGCCCTTAGCTATCTTGATACACTCTTAATGCAAACTGCATATTGTTAAGTCTCATAAACTGTTGCACTCCAGCTGAGGTTTGGCAGGGAGTTTGTTTCAGTCTAGCTCTAATATCCAGTGTTTTTTCTCCAAATATGTGACTATGAATCCAATTGCACCTTGAGCTTCTTCCTAATAGACTAAATAGACAGCATCCTGAGGCCTGGGAATTTTGGTAGTAGGGTTTTTTTTTCTTCTCTCTCCTCAATTTTCAAGAGCTCAAAAAGCAAAACTGGTGGTTGTATTACAGTACCTCCCCAGCACCCTGTATTGCAGTATATTTCTCTTAGCAGTCTGGTGATTCATCTTCCATATTGCAGTTTCCAATATTACTTCCTGCAAAACAGTCTTATCACTTTATTCACAGCTGATTAGGGGGGAACTTCATGCCCCTTTTAGTTTCACTTTTTTTTTTATATACATCTGTTTTGTTTTGAAACCTCTGTATTGGAAAGATTAAGTTACTCGGTGTTCCCACATTGGCAAAAGTTCTTTTTGTCTGTGAATAAAGAAACACCTTCTGTATACCTTGCCATCAACCTCAGCTGCTTAGAAGATTTTTGTTCAAATATGACTGAAATCCATGAATATACATTAAGAGTAAAAAAAGCCCACTTTTTCTTTTCTCTACATCTTTTTGATGATTCTCAGTTAAAGAAACCTCTTGAGTATTTTCTCAAGAAAAACCAATTGGTTTACTGAAACAAAAGACTATAATTTCCACATTTTCCAGTATAGCAGTTTAACTCCTTTTTTTATCTCTTAGGCTGTATGAGTCCAATCAAATTAAATGAAACAACCAGTCAGACCTGCTGCGATATAAAATATAGAACAAATCATATCTGTCACCAGTGTTGAATGCCAGAGACTGCAGAAGAGATACTGTGCTGACCAGTGCTTTAACCATAAAATCCCCTTTTTGTTTTGACTCAAAGTTTTGACTTTGACTCAAAGTTAGGTCATCACTCACCCATCAGTGCAACTCTTTCCCCAAGAATTTCGTATTCCATGGATAACACACTCAGAGCTGCTTGCTTGTTAATAACTCAGTATCATAATTATTCACCTACTATTTCCACTCTCCAATCCAGAATTGAGAACGTACCACATTTGTGCTAGTTGTTTCCACAAAACTTGAAACATTGGTACTATGGCCCACATCTGAAAACCACAACAACAAAAAATGGTGTCCCTCAACGTGCATAAAGGTAAGGAACAAGCAACCCAGTGATGCATTTGGAGACCCAAAGACTCACTCACCCACACCTCAACAATTCTCCAATGAATCAGTGCCGTGCTACACATCAGCACTTACCTTGGAAAGCTATATTTTAATTCATGACAAATTCCAACAACCGCAAACAACCATCAAATAGACAAGATGAACAAATCCTGGTATCATCAGGTCTGACATGCATGGAATTCCACTTGTAACGTTGCTGGCCAAGACCATGCCCTCTTTGCAACAGCCCACATAAAGTCACAAGAGTATGCACTGGGTACTTTTTGTTAATTTCAGATTAATATACGTGAAAGTCAGATTTTTTTTTTTTTTTTTAATCAGCTTTAAAAACAAAAAAATCCTGAAAGTTGCATCTTTTTTTACCCCTGCAGTTCCCCAGCTCTCTGACAAATATAACCCTAGCACATTTCAGCCAAGACAATCATTTAACCCACCAGTACCCCTTCTTGCATCCTTGTAATAGCTGATGAAGAGCTGAGAACCACTAGACACAGCTACATAAAATCCTGTCATCCTCATGGTCAGGGTACCCACTCCCAGGCTGGCCCAGCAGAGCCCTGCTGACTGTCTAAGGAAGGAGCCCGAATAGGGCTGGCCCTTTTCCATCATAAACAGAACTTTGCCATTGAATGGAATGTTTCCAATAAATTATTGGTCTCTAAATAGGCAAAGTAGCTCATTAGATGATTTACATAAAGGCCTAATAAACAAATTTCCCAATGTTCCTGATTGCATGTGAGACATTATGTTTCTCAACTTATGGTTCTGCAGGAAAAGGGATAAAGGATTAGAAGTGTAAAACTGTACATCCTCATGCTGAGCCTTGCCTCTGCACTTCAGTCTTCTCCAAAGTCATGGAATTCCCCTGGAAAAGCTAAGAGCCTGTAAGGTAAAGACCATCCCAGGGGTGTGGGGCCAAGGATGCCAGGCCACTTTGATACCACTTATTCTGTATCCAGGAGTTACTGAGGCTTTTTCAGAAAGGTCATCCCTCTTGGGAAATACCATCAAAGAATTGTATCTACAAAAGGCTGGTGTAGCAGTATAAATGTTACAATGAGGTGAGAAGTACTCAAAACATGAATTGGATTCACAGGCTTAAGGGCTATTTCCCCATGGCAATGAAAATGTTTATTTAAATCTCCTTAGAGCTAAAGACTGAAAGCCTCTGGCTATAAGCAAATATGCATGTGCACACACATACACACACAATCATTTTCACCTGAGCTGCGAGTATAAAAGAAGTACTCTCAGCTTTGCGTAATTCCAGCTGTTGAGAGGCTGTAGTAAATCCATTTTATCACGGGTTTTTATGCAGTATAACAATTAATATTCTCTCATAGGCAGGTGTTTTGTTTTTCACAGGTTTTGCTGTTCTGGGGTGATCCTGACATATAGATCAGCATAGATCTAAAAGAATACAATGGACTTAAAAATCTAAATGTATGCAAGACTAAAGTGTCACCATGAAATAGGGCCAAACGTTCAAATTCATCTTTTAGACCTGGGCTAGGATTTTTTTTCAGAAAATTGTGAACAAAGTAGCTGTTTTTTCTAGTGAATTTGGGATAGGTTAGTCCTCTGCCAAGGTTGCTACACTGAATCCCTCTAACACAGCCTTCAGATCCACAAGTTCTTCTCATGGTGTGACCCTGGACTGCACAGAAACAATACTGAACTGGGTCCGCATCAGCAGGGTTTAGCGGCGAAAGGAAATTTCAACTCTTAGTCCTCTCTTTGCAGGGATTCCTCTACCTATGATGTCAGACACTTAACTCTTCTAGGTATGAGTCTCTGCTATGAATAGCAGCTATCTAAACTGATTTGTTCATTAGCATTTCACATTTTTTATTTAGCTGAGCAACAAACAAGAGGGAAAAGTGGGTGGAAGAGAGAGTAAAATTAACTTTCCCCCCTCCCCCAACCCTAATACTTATCTCCACCCCCAGCAATGCCTGAGAGAGGCACAAATATACCAGGGCTCACACAACCACACACAATGCCTGGGAAACTCGAACAGCGTTCCTTTCTGAACAGTGACATCTCTGCACAAGCAGTCAAGCTCCACTTCTCCTGTCAGAAAAAGCTGATATTCCCCTCACACAGTACTCAGACGAAACAAGTCAATTATTTTTGTAAGCCCCACAGAATCATCTCCATAACCCTTCTCCAGGACCCTCAGGCCAACCCTTGACACTGGAGTGTAATCGTACAGCACCGGAATCAATTACACTTTTGGAGAGAGGGGTGGAAAAAATGACTTCGCAGGCCCACCACAAATTGCTAAGGCTGTCCTCTGGCTCTTGTACAGCTTGAATCCAGGAAGCGCCTCTCAGCTCAATTTTCAATTATGTTCTCATCACAATTTACAACAGACAGTGTGTAATTTATGCCAATTACCTCTTCTGACGTCCCCCTTTAAAAATTTCAGATAGAGAGACAGACAAAACCTGAAAGTGAGCCAAGCTCACCTGGCCTGCCTGCTGTACTAAGTTGACATTATGGGGAGAAAAAGGTATACATGACAAGGCTGTGAAGGAGATACTTTACGGAATCATGAATGCATGCTGACAACTAAATCAAGCAGAAGAGGAACATAATTGTTGTGGATGCATTCTTTTATTTGTTAATGCATATATACAATATCATAACAACTGAATATTGTGTAAAGGGGTAATAGGGAACACAGACTGTCATTCTGGGTAAAAGACCTGTGAAATAATGACTTTAAAGTCATCCAAGATCACTTTTATATAAATACCTCTCTGCTGCAAATAAAGTCTGGGGTTGCTCCCCACCCCACAAGATAAGCATGTCATAATAAAATATTAAAAAATAAAAAAACAA
>JAAGNO010011754.1:167472-210168 GCA_033439905.1 Ceryle rudis
AAAAAAAAATATGAAAAAAAAAAAAAACAAAACAAACCTGAAATTAGTGTAGGGATTTTTTGAAGGCAAACAGTATTTAAAGAAAAGCCTGCAACCATTCCACTTTCTGTAGCTTAAAATATTTAAATATTTTGCAGGTATCTTTATGTTAACAAAGACCTATTGTGGTATTTTTCCTTCTCCAAGATCTGAAAATAAAACTGAAAAACCTTGTGAAGCAAAACTAATGTAATTTCTGGAATGAAGTCTAAACCCGGTAACAAATATTTTGACAGACCTAGCTCTTCATTCTACAGTAATACCTCAAAAAAATAGGGTTAATTTCACAGCAACTTCATTATTGTTACAGATTTTTATGGTTTTTTTGATGGCATGAAAACTTCCTATTTTCATAGCAAAACCTTCTTTATTTTTCTTAAATCCATTTTGTTTACTTTAAAATATTAAACAAAAAAGTTTAAATTGAAAAATGTTTTTCCTACAAAGTTCCTTCATCAAGTGTCTTAAACCAGGCAGTTGAGCCCAAGTACGCCTGAAAAGCCTGAGTTCTCAAAATACCCTGTGAAAAAGGGACACCAAGAAAGCCTCTGCTTCACTAAAACCTGGGGGAGCTTTGCCACCAACTTCAACTTAGTAAAGATTATACATACATATATAATACTTTATATGCATATAAAGATTAAAGATAATTTGAAACACTCAGGATGTCATCTCTTTAAACTGGAGATTGTTTTACACTGTAACACACATCTGAATTTTCAGGCAAAACCCTGAGCTACATATGGTGCTGCAGAATTTCTCTCCAATTTCCTGGTAAGGAGAAAAAAAACCAACCAAACAACAACAAAAAAATCACAACAACAGCAACACACCACAACCTTCTTGGATATTCATCAAGAACTACAAGGACTACTAAGACTATCTTTCCTAGTGAAAGATGTCTTGGAGCATTTGTAGCTCAGTTTACTGTGTAAACATAGTTAAAGCATCTTCAGTAGTCTACTGCTTAGTACTAACCACTAGTTATTTCAGAACACAATGTTTATAAAATGAAAAATCCCAAATCATATATCTGAAGTAAACTATGAAATAGTTTCTTACAGATGAGCATGTTCTTAGAGAAAATACATATTGTGCTGTAAAACTGGTGGCTAATAAGAGACAGTTCCTCCTGCAAACTACGTAAGTCTAAGCACAGGTCACAGAAGACTTTGCGGGGGGGAGGGGGAGTTGTGGGAAGGGAGACGATACATAAAGCTGTAGGCATTTGTTTATTATACAATATCAGGTCAGCAGACCTGCTGAGAACAAAATCTGGATCTCCTAGCTAAGTATCCACTTTCTTGGTAGAGAGTACAGCAAATAGTTACAGAATGTGTCATCTTAATTATGATAATGCAGGTACTTACTAGCAGAAAAGGAGGAGACTGATGGGATTTTCCAAACGGGAAACTCCAGCAAAGAGACTGCAAGTGGAACTAACCACCTTTAGCTCCAAGACAACAAATTCACAGTGGTATCAGCTGAAAAATGTAATAAGGCCCCACATGCTCCCCTCTGTTAGTGGGCTTAAGAGAAAGTCTATACTGTTTATAGAAAACCCACAAAATCCAGCACTATTTCACAAAAGTCACAGCGAGGCCTTTGAGCAAATTGAGGTTAAACACTGATCAGTGGATGAATGGGCACTGCTCTGAGTTTCAGCTGAGACCAAACAACTAGTACCTCCCTTGTGAATCAACACTAAAGAAAATAATTCACTTCATTCTTGCCATGAGGCTTCAATATCAGCAAAGGATCTCATGAGACATCGTGGATAAATAGGTAAATTTGACAACAATGACCAACACACAGATTAGGCTTCAAATAGGTGTACTTCATCACTTCAGAGCTGTAACACCTCTCCACAGCTTCTCTCTAGCAAACAATGCCATCAGATAGTTAATTAGCCTATTTTCTGCTGGAATGAAGATTTGTTCCAGTTTATGTCTCCTTGTAGCCAACAGTGTGGCTGCCCCAGTACCCCCGTTAGGGAAACACCACAAATAGAGCAAAGGTGATGAAGACTATGCATACAAAACTTTTCAGTACCTTCCCTCTTATATAAGGATTTTACATCAGTTAACAATTAGTGATAGATATATTCCCTTCAGTATGCAAGACTTTGCAACTGAACTTCCTGCCTTCTTAAAGTCAGTGTAAGCTCCGAGTTCTGCATGACCAAACGTGACTAAAGCCATGGTCTTCGGCCCACAGTCAAACCAAACACTTGCGAATCACTTTTCCTGTTCTTCCATCTACAAGCTTAGCAGTGAAAACCTGACTTGTAAAATCTCCTGACATTTTGAGTTTGTGATTTGAAATTTGTGATTTGAAGAAATCTGCTAAAAGGCACAAGGAAGAGAACAGACCACAGGAATATTTTAATACACCTCCATAAAACCAAAAATATTTTACAGAAACCTCACAAATCAGAGGAAATAAAACTGCATTTTCACATGAATTGCCTTCTCCTTGAAAAAGCAATGAAAACCTGACTACATTACAATAGAAAGCAAAGGAGTATGTGCCTGTAAGTGTAAAGTATGTACTTAAGCCCAAGGAATAAAAAAATACCTCAACTATTTAGTTTTGGCTTACTGGCAACAGCAGCAGGGATTGTAACACAGAACCATGGCAGCCAAAAACACAAGCAGGACACTCTCATGTGGATCAAATTACCATTTCTAGAAAAGGACTGCTTTATGAAACAGCTATTCTGTTTAGATAGAACGAGCTTTAAAAGCAGCACTAGTTGCACGCTTCAATAATGACCCAGCACAACAGGATGCAGAGATCTGGACTGGAGCCTTGAGGCATGACGACAACATAAATAATCAATGACAATGATATATTTTGGATATAGACACATGGAACTCAGGCCACAGCTCAGTGTCAATGGAAAGATCCCCATTGTCTTGGGCAATTTATGGGAACCAGAGCCGTTGTTCGAGCTCTACCTCATCACTTGTTATTTACTACACAACACATTTTCCATGTCTTCTCACCATTAAATAATTAAAGAGTGTATACTCCAGTATACTGTCTGTGCGACACAGGCTACCAAAATCAGCACCAACAAGATTGTTTCATTTAAAAAAAAAATCTCACTAAAGATAATGTCCAGTAAAAATATTATTTTAGCACTAAAATAAGATCATAGCATATATGAACAATAAAGGCTATAAGCTTAATTAATATGAAACAGAAGTGTCTTTTCAAAGATGGCCACCAAGAACCTTCTAATGATTAATGGAGGGTACTAGGGAAAAGAAGTATAAGAAACACTCTGGTACCTTGCAGCATCTAGATCAGCAGCTCCCAAAAAAACCATCACAGCTTCAAGTGGAGTCATCAGACCAACAGAAATTAATTCTCTCCCTTTTTAATAATACAATTTGAGTTCATATTGTTAGTTTGCAGGAAATCATTAGTCTATAAGTGGGATAACAGAAAAAGTTCAGCAATTGCTGATGCAGATGTATTTTAATCTAATACACCTTCAAGTATATGAGATATCAGGTCAAGAGAAACAAACATCCTTCATAGAGACAATAGATTCCTCAGCTCTGGTTCTGCTGCATGTAGGTGAAATTCTGACGTCGATAGGGAAAATCTCTATAAAGGCAGAACATAATAAAACAAACCAGAATATCTAGGTCTGAGATTCTAGCAGCAGTAAAGAATAGTTTAGATTTAGAAAGAGGTTTTACTATTCCTTCCATCTTTTCTTTCATTATTGTCTAGTTTTCACTTAGAACTGAACAGGGAAATGAAGCAGATGCAAAATGGGAACTTTGAAATCTATGATTCTACAAAATCCTTAGAATTTTGGTAGATATTTAAGGTTTAATTACTAGTAAGAAGAGGGGGAAAATGTTAACATTCAAAATTTTAATTGTTTTGAAGGGTAGAAAAAAAGAGAAAAGAAAAAGTGAAGTCACCAGACCTTTACCTTGGAAGCTCATAGACTTTGCTGTAGCTAACTCAATAATTACATTGTACTGCCAGCAACAATTCAATATTTTTTTTCTCGCCTGAGGGTTCCAACACATTTGCACCATAGGGAAGCCTTTTCTCTTTACATCTCAAAACTCTACCACAAACTCTTCCTTTATTCATAACAGCCAGATCCCCAGCTGAGATAGGCACTTTCGTATTGCTCTAGATGACAGTTTTCTGTGTTCTTTCCAAGCTCAGGGGGTTTAATAAACATATCTGGCAATCTTTCGATAGCTGGAGGGCCTGGGATGACACTGTGTGCAAACAATATGCTCTCACTGCTAGGGAAACAAGTTTATTCAATTCAATTAATAGATTACAGTCAAGATACTTGTTATCCTGCAACGAAAAATAGAAAAAGAACTCTGAGAATTAAGGTAGGTCACAGGATTAGCACCTGGCAACACAGCAAGCCAGGCAAAATAAGACAAAAAAGCCTCACTTGCTGATAGAGCACTACCAATAAACAGTGGCACATCTGGTGGTCTCAGCTCATAGAACTGACTTTTAACTCACTTAAAACTGGTCTTAACCCTCTGAACCTGCAGAGTCTTGGGTGCAGCATTTTAAAAACATATCTCTGCTTCCTCCTACAAAATGGGGATATTCCATTTCATTTACCTAGCAACGAGGTGCATTTTCCATTAGAGATGAGCAAGAACTCTTCCTCGCTGAAACTCCACTGTGTTCAAGTTAACTACAGCTCTCAGGATTTGGTTCCACATTTTTAAAAAGTTGAAGTAAAATTCTCATTTGAATTTGAGCTCCATTCAAACCAAAGCATTTCCTTAACATAAACAGTTTGTGGGATACCGAATTTGCTTCTATAATAAACGTCTCAAATACAATCACATTGGTCTAAATAAGGGAAAAAACCTCATGCTTTCTTGATGAAAAACATTGCAGGAGCTGGTGGTCCTGTGTACCCTCTACTTTAAGTATAGATCTGCAACTACTTGTCCTTTCTTAAATGTGTTCAAAACAAGTTTAAACTTGCAAAAGTAACCACGGGAGAAAATCTCATTCAACTACCGGAGTGACAGGTAAATTTGCCTGAAGGATGATTTGTGGTTAGGACACATACAGGAACACAAGAGATAACGAACTTATTTCATACCATAGACTTGCATGAGTAACCCAATCTCTGAGTGCCTCAATTCCTCTATGTAAAACAGGGATAAAACCCATTATTTTGTCTAGTTTGCTTATTCTCTTGGGCAACAGGGGCTATATCTGACTGTATGTCTTCTCTGAGCAAAGGCTGCCCAGGTGATGATGGGGTCTTCAGCTACCAATAAAACACCTGCTCAGTTCAAGGGCACAAATGATAATCACTAATCAATACTATTCCTATTTCAGTCAACAGAGGCATCGCTGGTTTCTTAGAGCCTAATGGCACCACTGGAAAAAAATCTTAAGATCAATTAAAATAACATACAGAAACAAACATAAAATTATCATTGCTGCTGGTAATCCCACAGCCTGCATAATAAGGCACAAAAGACAGAAAAAAAATATGAGAAAGGACTGTGTCTGCAGATAACAAGAGTATCATGAAAGACTGACCAGCTTTCCTGGGGCTGTTCTTGTGAACATGATATTTGAAGGAAAAGTCACCTGTAGGACCTGCTAAGGCCACCCATTAACCTCTTCAGCATCTGAGTTCCAAGAATGGGCTCACTGTGAAGTCAGATGTGCCTTATTGCTGTTACGCAAGCCAGGAAAGGAGTGGAGAACCACCAGGTCCTGGTAGTACTAAAGAACTTTCCAATTAAACCATTTCTGCTCTGCAGTGGTTCTCAGTGCCCATGAAGGCACAGATCCAGTATTTGCAACACTTGCTGCTAACTTCAGCCAGTCATTACTCCTGAAAATTCTCTCCTCCTTCTGTCCTTGAAACAAAAAAGGCCCAATGACCCATGGCAGAAGAAAAGCTAGTGAAAGTCCTCTGCTTACCACCACCCTTCACAACCTGGGGTAGGCAGTAGTCACTCTCATAGTCACACAGACTCAGCAACTCTCAGAAGGTCAATCACTCTAACCCACATGTTTTCTATGATCTAAATATTGGAGTTTTCATTTGAACAAACACCTGACTACCATAAAGAATTTCACTGGGATCTCTGACTGATCAAGAACTGGGTCACAGTAATTAGTACAGTCGAGTGAATAATCAAAAATTAATTATTTATTTACCTAACTTAGCTGCTCTTCTGTTCTTAGATTAGCTGGGAGGTCATGATGAATTTCCTTCAACTTCATGCATGTTCAGCAAGTGTCTTTGCATATGTTTATTTTGTGGCCTGCTCAGGAATTTTCAGAATTTTAGCTGAGTTTCAGAGTATGCATCATGATCTCATGATATCGTTGCTCATCTGTAACTGAAAAACACTCCTGTGCAACTATGATTTCATGTAAATTTTAAATCCAACTGCTAAAAAATTCCAAGTCAAAAGTATTTTATCTCATACTGTCCAATTCCTTGAGGATTTGCAAAAATCAAATCTACATCACTGGAAAATTGCTAAATTCTGAATAAAATACAGTGCTTTTTTAATACTGATTTACCTGTTATAATTATTGCATTGAACACACTGGGAACTGGCCTGTTCCCAGGGCAGTAACATTGATTTCCAGTTTTAGGTTCTTTTAAGTAATGGAGAAAGGGCTTATGGAATTATCAGGGATGTGAAATTAGTCAGGATAAAAATTTTAGGTTTTCCTTTAAACTCCAGAAAGTACTACTCTGAAGATCCACAGAATCTAATAAGGCGGTTGCATCCTACCCACTAAATTCTACATTTTACTCATAGGGTTACTAGTTTCACAGAAGGGGGAAAAAATAAAAAGCGGGGGGGTGGGGGTGGGGGGAATTGGTCCAATTGCCTCAGTAGGAAAAAAAAAAAAAGGGTTTGGTACAATTGCCTCAGTAGGAATCTGATCCTGAAGTAACAGTTTTGGTCTTCTACTTTATCAACCAGTGGTCTTCTCTGATGCTTCAAGTACATGCATACATTTTATATACTAGATCCTGCTGACTTTGCAAGGAAAGTTAAGACATTTTTCCAAGGTCAGAATTCATTTCTCACAAGATTAAGAAAATGAAAATGGCACTTACTCATTTACTATATGAAATACAGCAAATAGTAACAAGTGAATCCGTGTTCCTTAATTCCTGGATAAAACTCAAATCCTGCTTTCACTTAAGTCAGTAATAAACATTAATTAACTTTTAGCAGACAGGATCAGCATTTAAATGCTATAGCACATGTTACAGCAGAGGAAAGCTGAAAAATGTTACACAGTACAGAGCAGAAAAACTAGGCAGAGAAATAGCACAAATACAATTCCTATTCCATTTTCCCCTTCATTTTCAAATGGACATTTATCCACTTTTATAAAAATTTGCTGACTAGAACAAATGTTCCGTTGAAAATCTGATATGTTAAAAGAAAACCTTATTTCTTACACAAAAAAAAAAAAAAAAAACCCAATCCTGTGTATTTCAATTATCTTACTGTTCTTAAAACAAGTGTCACACAAAATTTGTCTTTTAAGGAACACTACGTAGTACGTTGCTTGAACGAATGAGCCAAATCTATGTTACTTACCTACTTGGAGGTGGAGGGGGAGTGTCTGTTTTCAGAACAAACACTCCCTGAACTCAGTGTACACTGTGCTTGAGGAACTACTCTGCAACTTGGAGCTGAATATTTAAAAATAGTTTGTAACTGCTATTAAATGAAAAGCAGAACTTTGATGTTTGGGCAGCTGCTAAGATTTTATAATCACCCAATAGAGAGAACTAAATATATGTAAAGAGTGCATTAGACTAAATTCTGTGCTCTGTTGCAATTGTACAACATTAGGAAATCAGTGGGGTTCCACATTTGCAAATGATGAGAGGTTGGTCCATTCCTTCTAAAAACCAAACCAAAAACCTCAAGAAAGTTCCATCTGAGAGAAAATGATTGTGCTTCTCCCTCTACCGTTCCATGTCTCATAGCTAACATCTGGTGAAAATTAAGAAGCGGTTTTCCCCCATTCCTTCTCAACCCTCAATCAAACAAAAAAAAAAACAAAAAAAAACCCCCCCCAAAAAAAAAAACCACCCCACCACACAAACCACCACAATACAAAACCCCGCATATATATCTGATGTATTTTATACATATTCATCCTCATAACTTGACAGATGGGAGGAATCTTGCAGTCATTTCTGAAAGCAGACAAAAGGCCGTTGGTTCTGCTCCACATGATGATTTGTGAAGACAGAATATCACCCGCTTCCGTTGATGATTATATAGTTCTATCCATCTGTCTGCCACTGGAGGTTGTGAGAGTGAGATACAGCTCACACCGTCTTCATAAACAAAAGTAGACTGTGCTGTCAGTAGTCAGACACGCCAACTAATTGGAGCTGTCGACAGACACAATATTCTGTGTCAACAGCTCTGGTAACAGTTTGAAACAGCAATGATATGTTGGGTGATGGTGAGGATGACACATATGTCGCTAATAGCATGCTAGAAATCTGACATAACTAGAAAAGAATTACTAAAATGTAATTCCCAGCCTCTAGTTCTGCTGTTAAGACTTACCAGTCACCAGAGAGGAAAGAGATGCGTGTATGTGTTCGCATGAGTGTGCTTGTACTTGTACACATCTTCCTCTGTATCACTTCATGTGCTGACAGCTTAATTTGATATTCATAATGCCTAACTTAAAAAGTAAGCTTTCTGCTGCATTTCAAGAAATTCGCCAGAATTCCTGCACAAATTTAAAAATTAATGGAGAGACCTTTTACACCACTTGCTTATGAATCAGAAACAAACTAAACCAGGTCAAACAGCAGCCGTGTTAAATAGACAGTTGTTACTGCATCTGTACAGGAAAGAAGAATGCTACCTTATTGAAAAGTGACTTGGCGAACTTATCTAAAATATAAATTGTCCTCTGTTCTTGACAAGATTAATCAACATTCTTAATTTTAAAGTCAAACTCAGAAATAAATATTTGCAGGATAAGGGCCTCAGTCTCTCTTTAGCAGCAGATAAGAAAACTCTTCTCCATCATCACTCCTTTTGGATTTAAAAGAAAAAAATAAATCAGTGTAAAAAGTTGCTAAATAAAGTACTGGGGGAAGAGAGAAGAAAATAACATTTGCTTTGATCTACTTGCACATCTATCTGCTACAGCTTACACATTTATTTAGGTCCTCCCTTACCAAATGTAATGCAACATTGGGCAGGCTAGGTTAAATAACAGTACATAATATGCTAGTTTACAGAGATAACTTTTTTTTTTCTCCAAAGAATTAAAGAAATGCTATATAAACATCATTGCAACTGTGACAGTAAAATGCAGCCATCTCTAGAGCATTAAGGCTACCAAGTCCTTACATAAGGATCTGGACAGTAGGTCTGGCATCTCATCTTGAGGTCCAGAGCACAATAAACTCCAGTGCACACTTCACATCAGCTCTGTGTGGCAGAAGGACCAAGCTGGCACACTGCTAGATTTGAATAATGTCCTTGAAATCTGATAATGCCAAACAAGTGCAATCATGAAGCCACTCCTCCTTTCTTAGGATATAACAAAACACACGGGATGAGCAAGCTAATTGCAGGGCAAGTGTCAAACCTGCCCAGCCAGGTATAACAACACTGAGCTTTGAGGCAAGGACCAACCTTCTTGTTCTTGTTTCTGCTAGACCCAGAACCCTGAGAAGTGACAGCCACTATAATGCAAATAATAAATCAGAGTGACAATCCTTTTATTGATGCATGTAAGCACACTATAGCCAGGATTTGAACAAAAAAAGCCTGAAAGACTTTTCATCCCAGAGAAGGAAGAGGAAGAAGCAAGCTGAAAAAGCCACATGAGGACTCATGAAGTTCTTCTGCAAAGCCCCTGGGAATGAGGCATACAGGGCAGGTGGCAAGTCCACATCTTAGCAAACTTCAGTGATCTCAGTTTGTGAGGGATAAGCTGGATCCCAGAACCTCCTTTCCCATATCTTCACTGTCTCTGCAGCAGTACAGTTCTGCTCTGAAAGGAGAATGTCAGCACCCACACGGAGGCATGATCTTATTAACTGGCAGCCTAACGCTGAGGAGGCCAGTCCACCCCATTATATGTCCTAGCAGCTTCCTGCCAAACTTAGAGGGCCAGAGCTAAAGGAAGCAGGTTGGAAGAGACATGCCCGGAGGGCAGGAAGTCTGGAGCATTACTAAAGAGAATGCAGTGACAATAGGTGAGGTTGCGCAGGAAGAGCCTCGTCTTGTTTGCTGCATAAATGCCTATATTATCTCTTGCTTCTTGACCTGCTGGAGCAGCTCTGGGAGCATGGCGTGCTGGCCTGAGCTGGCTGCGTCCAGCCAGGAGAGGGCACACACGGCAGTTCACTGCAAGACCGTCTGCTTCGCAGTCACTTAACCCCCATCTTCATGACTATTTCTTTACGCTGATGTCCCTTGTTAACCATCCAGACTGACTGTGTTCAAAATCATGAGAACAGCCTAACCGAAGAGATAAGCCAATATCGGCTGTTGCCAAAGCCACAAAACTAGAAAAATGTCAAAATATTTTAAGAATAAAAAAAAACCCCATCACACAAAAAACCACCAAGCAAACACAAAAACCAACCCAAAAGTGTGAAAAATAAGTTCAAGCAATATTATTTTCTCCACATAGCCGAGGAGAAAGTTGCTACTCAAGAAGAAGTGTGTATAAATAGTGTGTCAGCCATTTACTGTGAGTGTGACTCTAGCAGCTGGGTGTTTGCATGAGATGCAAATTTGAAGCCATTCAGGGAAGGAAGAATGAAAGCTTTGGCACTCGCCAAGCAAACACTAACGGGTTCGGGAAAAGGGCCAGCAATAGAAAAACCACACAAAATAGTGGGTGGTCAGACTTAGGACAAGGAATAGTTGGACAAAATACCTCAAATGATCCAGCTCAAGGCAAACACTGGACACTTCAGAAGTTTTACTTTTCAGTTCCACAACATAAGCAAAAGACCTTACTGCAATCACCGTGCTACTGGAGACACAGCAGCGTTCGCAGCCCACAAACACTGACATTCATCTTGCATTACACTTATCCATGCCTACTGTGCCTGGCTCTGAATCATCACTAGTCACAAGGACAACTCTATTAGTTACCATGCTCAAAAGTTACTGAAAAAAATACCTATAAAGCTTCTGCCCCCAGAGATGAGTTGAAGGAGTTTGGAAAAGGTCAGTCTGCTTACAGCTTTATTCTAAATAAATAGCTGGGTTTGGACACTGAAGTGGTGTTTACAATAGACCCTGTAGCTTATGGGTGAAGCATGAGGTTATTTCAGGACTCTTATCTTCCTCCTGCTTCTGTGAGACACCAAGAGTTTTTATGGAGTATGGTTATTGCCTACAGATACCTATGGAAGAATTACACCAGGTCCGGGTTTGAGGTTTTTTTTTATTAATGAAGTGAATCTAAGCACAGTATCAGCAGACTCCATCTTAAATCACATGCATTTATTTCACCAAAACAAGTCAAAGACTAATGCATTTGAAGATGAGTTCGTTACTCAACCTTCCACTGCCTTTTCAAGCTTTTTGGATTTGCTGCCTTATACCACATTGGTATTTAATAATTATTCTAGCTGTCTCCAAAGCCCTTTCACCACACCTTGTGTGGCACATTACAGACAGCGGGGATTTTTCAGGTACAAATTGCTAAACAATTACTGATGAGAGAAAGGTCATAATAATAGGTTACAGAAGCCTTTGCAGCCTGCCTTTACTTCATGGCCATTTATAAAGAACCATTTCATCCCATTGTTATAATGATGAGAAGGAAGTAGTTTAAGGTAGTTATAGACAAGCAAACAAAAGACAGGAGAGCAGTGCTGTATAACTTCTACTTTCACTTCCTGCCTACTCCATTACTTCTGGCATTATGGGAGAAATAACATGATTGGAATGACCTAAAGGTTATAACGGGTGGGCAAGGTTTACCTTGTCGAAAGCAGTGTGAGCACTGTTGGCTAAACCTTTTTGAAAGCTGAAAGTGGTGCCGTTTAACAAAAATACTAAGCTGTCATTGAAAAAAGTACATTACTTAGAAATAGTATTTCTTCACAGGCTTTCTTATCTGTATTTTCCCCCCTTAAATGTTTCTTTATTTTTTCTTTGACAGAAAAAAAAATAAAAAGCACAAAGATGAAATCTCTCTGAAAAGTTGAGAGAGTAGAGGACAGGTTTTGCACTGGTAGAAACTCCATTAACTTCATATGAATATCACTGGCTTTAAAATGACAAAAATCAAAGACCAAATGTCCCGATTTACAGCATTACAAATCAGGCAGGAAAACATATTTGGATTCCTGGGAACAATGTGGATATAGTCATTTTTGCAAGAAGTATCTCTGCTAGATGGCTTCCTCAGTATTTGCGGTACAGGAATTGATCCCAACAAGTCAAGGGATTTCAAGTTCAGATAGATTGCAGTCCATGTGCCTGCAATGTGCACACAGTCACACTTCAACTTGCTCTCAGCTCCAGATCACAAAGACAGAATCAGAGTTCTGCCACACCAAAAAGCCCGTGAGGGGGAGTTTTCTACTTCTAGAGTTCCAGCTTTAGAATGGGAAGAACAGTATTCCTTGCTTCATCGGACTGAACACAGGGCAAAAGGATTTCAGGATAGATCATTTTTATATTGGCAGGTATAGAAGAGAAGCAAGCCCTAACTTTCAGCATATTTCCATTTATTGCTGTCCAAATTTTAATCAGCTAAACTGGTAGTCAATTACAAGTTTATTTTGGTCAAAGTTTATTTAAAAAGTAAAAGCAACTGAGTCTGTAAAGCAATTTAAATGCATCAAAGTTTTTATCCTACATTATGTAGTAAATCCTGCTCTCCTTCAGAAATCCAGCCAGCCAAACTTTTGTTCCCTTGGCCAGTTACTGGAATAATAGCCTCTTCTTTGTTTCATCATGACTTGATTACTATAATTATTTGCTCGCTAGACTTCCAGCTACTGCTCTGATTGTGAGGAGTACAGAATACAACTGCTAGGCTACATGCTGCATCTAAGTCTTTCCATCACATTACCCCTATATCCCCATATTAAGAGAGCTCCATTGCTTCCCAATGCAGCAGCGGCCTGATTTTTTAGATCTTCCTACTAATTTACAAGGCTTTACATTGGAAGTCTCAGATAAATCTTTTGCTGCTCCATGTCTGAAGAGTCTTAGGGCTGTACTTGTATATGCTTTTGTCTCCCCCATAGTGTTTTAGACCCTGAACTTGTTTAGCCTTACTCACATGAGCAGGTTTACAGACTTCAATGGGACTACTTACATGAGTAAGAAGTACTCATATGAGTAGATATTTGCAGGCTCAGACCCTAAGTGACTTGGAGAGCTTTACTATTATTCAATTCTTGAAAAGCACTTGCAAAGAAACAAGAGAGGACTTACCGTATTTATTCAGAGTTATTATATATTCACTGTGTCTTCTTCTTAAGCCCTCTTTGTTCTTGAGTACATGTACTCTATCTACAGTAGCGATATACAATATTTCTCTCAGGGGATTTTCACATGTGAAAATAGTGAGGGTTTGACATGTTGGACTGTTAAGGGTTTTGTGTTATTTTGTTTCTCCCTCTGAGAATTTGTAGACACCAACCTGAGACAAAGAAGATTTTGTTATTACTTCTGTTGCAGCAGCACTAACAAACTCGTGCGCAGGAGTAGGGCTCCACTGCATAAAAGTGTACTTCACACACCTCACAACAAGCCATGTCCTGCCCCTAAAGAGTTAAAGCTTCAAATTCTCTACAGATTAAATTGAACATCCCTTATAAAACACTTGTTTCCTTCATGCATTTTCAGCTATGAGGACAATCAGTTTTGTCATCAGACTCAGAGCTCCCAGGTCTAGAAGGGCTCATTTTTATCGAAGTTCGTATTTCCCACCTATATGATACACATAACCAGGCACACACATTTTTTTTATATAATGAGAGATGCTCTCTTCTCTGGAAGACTTATATTCCTTGGGAGAAAGAGGGGCAAAGAAAAAAAGCTGCATTGTTCTGTAGCCTGCCATGCTAAGAAGTTGCCCTTGCTGGGAATGCTAGATATGTCACAAGAAATGTGCCAACTGGGCTCACTGAACACCCCAGATCTTTTAAAATAAATTAAATGTCTTTTCCAGCAGAACACAATGGAAAAGGTACAGATAGATCATTAAAAACTAGAGGCTTTTGGAGACTCTCAATGGTGATTTTTTTCTTTCTGAAAACACTGGAAGAGATGACAGACTCAAACCTTTGCAGCGCAGAGTACTCCTGAGCACCCTCTATTACTGCAGATGGGGTGGAGGAAGTGGGGGCATTCAGCACTATGAGGACTGCTTGTCACCTTGCAATGTTGTAAGCTTCTAGAAAAGTCTTGCACTGCACACATACCAAAATCCATCCCTCAATTCAGAGTGTCCACTGTCTCCAGGATAGAGATCTGTGAACTTGTTTCCACTGGAGACTTCTGTGCTTGGCTAGCAGCACCAGTCTAGGAAACCTTTAGTATGGATTTGCATGTCAGCGTGCTCACAACAGGACAGCCCACATTGTTTTCCATCCAGAATGAGCTGCACCCTAGCCAGCATTAAGTGTCAACAGCACACCTAGTTTGAGGGTCTGGCCTTCATGACTTTGCAGTAACATACACAAGATACAACCTGGTAAGAGACCAAAAAAGGGAGGTGTGATGTACAGGTATGGTGTAAATGTTACTATTTTCTTTCATCTATCTCTATTTCACATCAGCCAGAAGCTTAGAGACTTTCTTTTCCCCCAAAAAAAACCCCTTCACTGAAGTAAAGAAAGCCTGACATGGGGAGAGCACAGCACAAGTCAGTGACCCAGAGCTGGCATGGGGAGTAAGGAGGGTGATGCAGTTTGGTTTCAAACAGCTGAAGTCCGGGGCCAGTTTGCATGCTCTCACCTGTGCGTTAAATATTAGTAAGCTACCAAAAACCAGCCCAGCTCCTCAGTACCGTATATCTGCCATCATATACTCCTTGTTTTCATTTGAGTAGGTAAACCTAAGGGAGGAACTATAGCAGGCAGGGGAAAATCACAGATGATACAAAGGCAAAAACATTTCTACCAGCCCAACCAGAGCATGAACTAGAGTAAAACAAGGCAGTGAAAGCTTTGGGTCCAGCCATCTCTCAGTGAATCCTGCACTGCACAGATCTTTCTCCACTTTAAAATAGATCATAAACCTCTAAAACTTTCTGCTGGCTGAAAGGGAGAAATAAAGCTTGCACCCATGGCTTTTTTCAAAGTTCTCAAGCTCTAGTAATAAACTGATTTTCCTTTAAAAAATGCTGGCATACCACTGTCTTGTGTCAATTTTCATGGGTCACCATGAAAACAAGATGGGTGGCATGAAATTAAAAGAGTTTCTGTTAAGCCTGCAGCCTTTGAAATCCTTTAGGTCTGAGAGATGACAACCTTCACTTCCCCAACTCACACTTCTGAGCCACAATATATTGCTGCACTGATAACACTCCCTTCATCCTGCTTTTCTCAAGTGAGAGAAAAAACCTTCTAAACCAACTCACTTGACAACTGGATTTTGGCAAGCACAATGTACCAAGAAGCAAAATTAACACTTAATAACAAAATTACTTTAATTAGTTTTAATCAAAGTAGTTCCTATTTAAGATTTTTACAGTTAAATTCAAAGGATATGTCCTACCACTAACAAGCTTAAACAAAAAAAGGTAGAGATGGCAGTATAGCAGTAACAAATAAATATGAACTATTTTATTTTTGATAAGTCTCATTCTGCTAATTAAATACTTTATCAAACTTTTTGTAATGCTAATTTTCAGTTTATACTCCCTGCTCATATTTAATATTCCGGTAGCAAAACTCAGATTAACAAGAAAATACTAATGCTATGATTAGTGGTCTAAACTAATGAAATATAATCTACTGTGATAATAGCTAATAATCTCTGAGATGCGATAAATCAGCCTGACAATAATAGTATCAAACAGCAGCATATGAATTCTAAAATTACTTCCTCAAAGTCTCTTAGAGGTCTGAATTTGTACCCAGGTCTAACACAGGAGCAATGAAATGCCTCTGTGTACTCTAACTTGTAAATTAGTACTAGTATTTCTTTGAGTGTGTATTTTTATCCTATAGTATTTTTTTAATGTTCAGAAACCTTTTATTAAAAAAAAAGTTACTTCAAACCTGTGGTCCTTCATTTTACATCCTTTAATTCACTCAAATCACACTGCACTGCACATGCAGTGATGCATGTGCACAAGCAGGATGAGGGCAAGGAGATGGCGAAGGAAGAGCTGGTAGGACTTGGTAGCCATAAAATGAAACAATTAACTTCCAATGACTAAAGTTAACTGGGGCATCAGTGTGTCCTAGCAGACCTAGGTGCATAATACAGACTCAACAAATTACATACAGATCTTTCACAAGAGGCACTTAACTTATCTAAAGGAGTTCTGTGTCACACACAACTTGGCCTATCTATAATTGCACTTTGAATTATTTTACTTGTCACTGACACATAAATAAAAGACAGGTATGATGCAGCACATTCTTCTTTATAATTACTTGGAAATCAAGACACTGGGCTAGGACTAAGCTGTCCTATAAACCTATCCAAGTGTTGGATTAGTTGGTAAAATGAGAATCATACTTTCAGTAACTATGGAGCATGTGTGAACAAGCAGATACATTCACGTGGCTCTGAGTGATGAAGGCTTTATCACTTCCTTTTACTCTGTAATTTCATATTGTAGATATAAAAAAAAAAAGGAAACCTTAAATACAAAGCATTTGCTTTTAAGCAAATCCTGCCTTATTTTAATGGTTTATGGTCAACATTATCATATAACACAGTCATTTACAGTGGGAGGCTAAGAAAAACTCCCCCTGCAACTCTGTTAAGTGTCCATGTTATCAGTGATTATTTTGCTACTGAACATCACTTAATGTTACTGACCAACTGCTCCAATGGCAGAAATAATTTGTTTCAAAAATCAGACATTAATCTACTTGTAAATCTCCATGGGATTATGTGGAATGAAAGAGACCACATAAGTGTAAAGTGTCATTATGTATCACAAATTTGGTATTTTACATGCATTACATTTCACTACTGAAGCACAGGAGTACACTTGTCCTCATAAGATCTAAAGGACCAGTTCTTTACTTGGTTATTCCAATTACACACCTGTATACCTCTACTGAAACCAACTGAAATTCAGTTTGTATGTATATATGTAAGTATGTATGCAAGTACCAATGAAGTTTAGAAAAGAAAACATGTTGAGAATGGGAACTTGAGAGCCTCAAGCAAACTGCAAATCAAGTTCTGCATGGTATATATTAGCCTAACTCCACTGTGATTAGTGTAGACAATTTACACCAGCTGCCAATCTGCTCCTTGAAAATTAAGGACAGAAACCTAAACAAATTCTGAAAATCTTGGCATTGTCAGGCTAAATATGTACACATGCCTGATTCTTTTCTCTCATCCAGTAGAGGATGCAGCTTGTTAAGACTTTTTCCAGGAAAATATATATGTTTAATTTATGTGATTAATTTCTGTGTTAATGAAGGTTGAAGGCCCGAAAAGGCTGAATGCATCTATTTATCCAGGGGCCAGATAAAAATTGCTGCTCAACTAGCCAGCCAGACCCTAATATGGAAAGCCCCAGTCTTATTCAGGGTGAGAGGACAATTAAATTTTTATGCTCATTTAATCCTCTGCCCTTTCAGAGCAAAGGCTGACCATTGTCCCCACTTTTTCCAAATGTTTGCTGTTACATAACCTTGACGAACCCACCAAACTCAATTTGCGCAGGGACTGTTGACAAAAATCTGATCGCAACAATATTCTGATGCTCTCTGGGGTTAAATCCTGGATTTAGAGGTTACAGGAAAAGAAAAGCCAACACTCAAGAGTAGCACATTATTAGTTCCTACCTGCAGCAACTAAATTCATATTACTGTGTATATCTAGTCAACAAATTACTTCTATATGAAAGGAAATGCTTTAAAAAGCCTTTCTGCTTCTGAAGAGCTATCTATAAGGCTGGTAACATTTTGCTCTGATACTCAGAAAAATTGATTCTTTCAACAAGTTAAATAATTTTAATTTTTTTTCCCTTTTCATGCTCCAGTCTGTCACCTGGTCACTTCCTCTAAGAGAGACTCATTTAGGGGAGCTGTATTGTATTATTATCTGTGCTTTTGCGGTTTAGTGTAGAGTCAGTTTATCTTATTACTGTTATGTTCTTCAAGAGAGATTCATTTAAGTGTGACCTAGTCTATTATTCTAGGTGCCTCTTGCAACTCTATTGGGCATTTAAGAGTTGTAGAACTCTCTAATTTATTTAAGCAGGGCACTTTAAAGCAATATCTCAGTAATTTCCTTGCGTTTAAGGACCCCTTCTATGTTTTGAAAATGCTTGAAGTTTTTCTGCTTTTCTAAGGACTGCAAATATTTGAACAACAAATAAAAATGTTTAAGAAAAGAAAGTTCAAGAGACAGAGAAGCAGTGAGAGGCACAGAGAGACAAGAGAAATGAGTGCAAGTGGATTTTTTTTTTTTTCCCTACATGGAAAACTCTACCAAGAAAGGCCACTCAATTTTCAGCACAGTGAAAACTGGTCATTTCCCCAAAATACTACTACATAATGTATCTCTCTTAAACCTTGAATTTTCAGATTGCCCTTGCATATTCTTTGCAGTAAGACAGAACAAATAAATTAGCACAAGGAAATACTTGCAAGTAACTTTAAGAAACACTACAACAAAGGGTTTCTCTATGAAATACCATTAGGGATGATAGGGATGTTATCAGCTAGAAAGAGGACTCAAATGAAGCAGAAGTCACAGTTCTATACAGGGAATACTGGAAAAATAAGACATACGAGTCTGATCTCAAATACGCAGATATCAGGGAGAGATTTCCACAATCAGGATTAATGCAAACACTGCAGTTCTGCTCTCCTTTCTTACACAAACCTCTCCCATAGCTTTCTACATAAGAAAACATGGAGCTGTGAAAATCAAACCTAAAAAGATATTTAATCAAGATAGAAAATGAAATTAGCAAATACAGAACAGATTCTTAAAGTAAATAAATAGAAATAAATAGAAAAACAAACACTGTTCAGAGAAAAGCCTACAGGGAACAAGTGACACAGCCTGGAGGAGTGAACCAGGAAAGCTGGATAAGAAACAGTGCCCTCCCACTGTCAGGGAAGGGAAGGTAAGTCCATGTTACACAAGGCAACAAATGAAGCTTAGTCAAGATCCTTTTACTCTTCTCGGGACCAGTTAGCACAGCTGGAGCATCAGGCTGGCTTCTACTGCCTGTAGCTTTAATATTTATTTTTTTATAGTGCTGCATGCCATACATGATGAGGCTGACACAATGCTCCTGACTGGTTACTTCGCATCTCTCAGTGAGGCCACTTAAGAACTGCCTATGCAAGCTAAGAAGGTGGCCCTAAGTATCTTAGGGTAATAAATGTTACAAAGATTGCCCTACTACTTTCTTTTCTTTCCCATATTGCCAAGAATGTATTTGGCCAGTGGGCATTTGTCAACTTTCAACTAATTTTTTTTTTTCAGGGTTTGACTTGGCTTTTTTTCTCAGCTTCTTATAATTTGTTCTACATGATGAAAGACAAATAAATACATAGTTTGATTTTACTTTTGGAGGGAGAATCCTAAGAGTGACAGCTCCCAGGACACCAAACACACCAGCTGTTCCTTTATTTTCCAGTTCTTCACAATAATGACAGTCTCAGTTCTTGTTGCCAAGCCTCTTTGGAAAACATTTTAAAAATAAATGTAGCACATATGAAAACATGCCAGAACAGCCTTCTTTTCAAAAGAAGATTCTCCAAGAACAGAAGATACACAGTCTGGTAGGTAGTTGGGGTTCATTCTGGCAAACCAGAAAACTTACTAAAAATGACAGTGTTTGGCAAGACAAGAAAAAATTCTCCTCCACCCAACCCCAACCAAGAGCTCCTGATTAATTCTCTGGAAGTCAAAACCAAACAATTCTGAATTATACTAAAGATACTAGTTCTAGCCAGGGAGGATTATTAACCATGGTCAGGGTGGCCAACCACAAGAGATATTCAAGAAGATTAAACACTGGAACATATCAGCATGGAACACAGTAGAATAATCTCTGATTTTACAGGTTAAACCATAATGCACAAGGTTTTAACTAAAACAGAAGTTATTGGTGCTAAATCAGATCCTTTGCAAACATTTATAAGTGATATTAAATCAGGTTAACTCTTGATCTTTTCTTTGAAAGCCATTTCTCTGTATATCTGTGAATGAAAGACTTTGGAACATAAATTTTAATGTCCTCTTTTTCTACCAGTTCCTGGGAATTCATCCCTAAGAGACAATCTATTACACTCACAGTTTAAATCTACAAAAGCTTAAAAGTCCTTCTTGGCCAAACTTCACCTACTCAAGGTTTATGAGTTCTTTCTTCATAAACAAACCCCTTGAGACCCTAGACATCTTTCTGAGGAATTGTTCCAAGCTTGCTTAAATACCTTGTCACCCTCCTGGATAGTCTTCTGTTTCTTCAGAACAGAATAAAACAGGCAAGCTCTCTGCAGCTCTCTTGAAGACATCAGTATTTCTTACCCACTGATAATCCCACAGACACTTCCACTCAAGGTTTAGCAAGTTTAAATTTGTCTCCGTTACTCACCTAGTATTATTTCTTCATAGCTATATATGGGGTTGGGAGTACCTATGCAGCAAATATTTTTCCCCATAGGTCTACTGAGTTTTCAAAGGTTTCCTTATTTTTCTGCTTTCCCTACGGTTGACTGAATCACTAACACCTATAAACACTAAAAGAAAAGAGCTGGTTATTCTGTTTGCTGCTTTGTAATGCTGTGAACTGACTCCAGAATGCAGAGCCTCAAAGTTCTCTTGGTGGGTAAATGAAGGAGGATGTGATCTTAGGAATTTTCAATTGTATTGGAAAAGCCATAGCTTGGCCTAGATATAACATCATGGCTGGTCCCAGGAGACATGAATGGGTTAAGTTTATAAAGCACTTCATTCTCCAGCCACAGCTATGGTACCTTGGGTAATTACTGCAGCTTAAGCTAGACCACACCTTAGATAAACCTGTAATGCTGGCGTTTTCTGCAAACATTTTCTTTACTGCAAGCTGTGGCTTGCCTCTCGCATATATTTGCTCTCCATTTCCAACTTGGTTTTTCCTTAGCTAGTTTGTACTCAGTTGAACCAACAAATCAGATTTTGTTGATTTAGTTCCATATCTCTTCAGTCTTTTTGTGACACAACCATACCAGTTATGAGGTAACTACTGCTGTGGGGGCCTGATGACTCGCTTTTTGTGCTACACATCGAATAGAGCAGGGATGACAGATGAGGAGGAAGTAGTTCCCTAGAGGAACATTTTGTTTTTCTTAAAGGTGAAAGAAGCCAACTTGATTGCAGCTAGTGCTAAGAAAGTTAATTCAGTTCTGGCAATAAAATGACAAATTCCTACTCCAGTGAACATTTTCAGCATACTTCAGAAATGTTGGCATTAATTCTTCATCATACTTCATGGAAAGAAAACACCTCTGAGTATAGGGCTCTGCAAACAGCAGTAACTATGGAGAAGAATTTCAGTGACTAGTTTGCCTCTAGGTCTTTGTCATCACCCCTGCTAGGGCTGCCATTCCTGCAGACCAGACAGTGCCACAGCACACAGGAGCACTTGCACTCAGGGAAATCTTCAGACAAGCTGAGATCTGCTGACCTGTTTCCACCAACCCAGCTTAGTCTGGAGGAAATGTCTTAGGGATGATGTACAGAACCACTCCAGGACTGCCAGAGGGAGGAGCAGTTGTAGATGAAAAGCTCTTTTCCTCACAGGGCCAGACCTGGAAAGGGATCTCTGTCCACAGCACCAGGCTTTCTGCAGGCTGATGATAGATGCACTACACAATATTAATTGCAGCAACAATCACTAATCTGATAACTCCAGCTTTCTGAGCGCATTCCAGAAAAGCAAAACAAGGTAAGTCTCGTGCTACCTGACATTTGCCCTTAGAAACAAGCCTTTGTGAGAGCCAAAAGCATATATTAAAAGCTAAGGAAAGAATAAGACTAAAGGATAAGATTTTTTTAAACCACCTAGCATTTGCCTAATATTTCTCCCAAAGAAAGAAGAAACACTAAATTCAATTAGAGCAGAATTTGGCTAATGCTGACCACATTGGGGCATTACAGTTTGGACACAGGTGAATAAAAGATCATTTTTATATATATATAACAATTATATCACTTAATTTTAGTAAAGCTTACATTAAAAACAAAACAAGTAGCTTAACCTTATCTAGCATTTTTAAAAATTCACAGTGAATGTGAATTCTTCACCTAATAAAGAAATAGATTTCTAAATAAAGAGAAAATAAGATCACCATAGTTAAGAACTAAATATTCATAGAAGTCAAAAGATTCATGACCCTTTAGTCTTTGAGCTTGAGTGTTGACAGCTGGACCTAAAAAGCCAAACAAGTCTTATTTTCCCAAAATGTTCAATTTTCAAAGAAAAAAAATTACATAGAAGCAGTTAATCAAATCTCACTGTGCTGAAAGAAGAACATGGATCATATTTGTTTGTGGATAAGACCCTGAGCTTGTGGAGACTTCATGCTTATGCTGCCCAAAATACAGACATCTTCCTAGGTGATTTGTATGTGATAACTTCGCATGTGATTTTAAGATATGAAGTGTTTGGTATGCGGCATTAAGTGCAATAAGTATAACAAGAAGAATAAATAACCTTAACAGCGGGAATCAGTTATATGCCAGCACAGAATTAGCATATTAGATACTGTAAATACCTGGTGCAAACAAGATAATACGTCTCAGTTAAGCTGCAGATGTGTATGACACTTTGTGGAACCATTATTATTCATCTTTGACTGCTTTATCTGCCCTCTGTTCACTCATTTATATCCCTTAAGACTGCTATTAGCATGTCAAGTTCCTGAACATCTCCAACAGAGCAATGTGAAAAAGGAAAGAAATGGTAGTGGTGGGAGAGAGGGGTTCCTTCAAAATATCACATTTTCTACAAGAATTAAAATTGTCTATGGCATCTTTCCTGACAATCCTTAGTCCCCATTTCGGAAGCAATTTCTTCATTTAGAGGAATGTCGCTAAAGGACAAGAAACTGGAACAATATGCTACCAGGAATGGGAGACCCCCTCTTTCAGAAGAACCACAAGCTTGGCTTCTAGACCTGACAGATTGTGGGATGCTAAGATTTAAATCTATGATATTTTCACCTCTATGACATCTATTCTAAACTGCTTACAGACAGTTTAAACAAACAAACCCTGACACTTCCTCACTTAGAGCAAGCAAGGCACGTAACTCCGCAGGTGGAGGAATTTCAAAAGCATACTAATATTTTTTCAAAGGTCTCATTCTAAAAAAAACATCTTTCAACACACAGAGAGCAATATAGGCTGGTACATCACAAAAGGTTTTTGAGCACAGATTAAAGATGAAGATCACAAAGTAAGTTAGTGGCTCACAACTCATACAAAACCTTATAAGGTACCTGCACTGTCATTTATTTCTAGGCACACAAGTCTGCACATTGTCAAAGGCAGATTCACAACTGTAGAAAACACTGCATCTGTTTGAGTTCTTTTCAGTTTAACTGGCCTTGCATAGTGTTTTGAAGTTAGGACATTTATTTTATATATGAACTACTTATTAAATTATCATCATTTCAGAAGAAGATTATCCATATGAAGGATAATTCTGAACCCAAACAGTTTCACATATAACAGATAAACATGATGTTCTTGATTGAAAGAATTAACATTTACATGGCCTAAAATTCAACAGAAACAAAACCAGAAGCTTTCTGCTGACTTTACATCTAAGTAATATCACCCGAGTCCTGTTAAAGATTCTCCTATTACTAACTGCTAAGCAAAGCAGTTATTTCAGTTAAAGTTCCAAATACCTTGAACTCATCAAGAATCTCAGGATCTACTTTTTATGATGACAGCGCAAAGCCTCTGCTGCAAACCTTCCATTTTCATCTCTTGCATACAGTAGTAACTGGACAATAGGAGATGACTGCAAAACACACTTGGAAGTACTGGAATATGCTCCATTTCCAGTTTAGAACTTTACTCCAGGTATCAAAGGTAAGCCATAAAGAAGTATGAATTGGATTAATATATTTTTAATCAAATTTTTCATATATATATAGGCACAGGCACACAGCAAAATGTATTACAGATAGATAGGTATGCAAGTAACTGATCTGTTCCTTAGGTTAAAGTAACTTGGGAGAGGTTCAGATCCTATCTCCAACAACTAAACAACATAGTTTAAAGAAACACAATAAGAGGCGTAATAATAAAGGAGTCTTTCTGGGACTAAATTCAAACAGTTGTAATTCACTGGTAACAAGGGAAATTTTGTAGTAAAACAGCAACAAGGGGTGTTAAATTGCATTTTGAGTTCCATCATTGACAACTGTAATGAAGCTTGATCTTACTGATAAAAATAATACCTTTTACCAGTAACCTAAATTCCACCACACTGTTAATTCATACTCATCAAGGTGTAGACATTCTCTGCATATATGCTATTCTAATACATGAAACCATCCACAGATTTTTTATAAGTGTACTCAAACCAGTGATCAGAACAGGGCCCACTTCATTTATTGATTCTCAACTACAACTAAATTAAAATATTTCTAATACAAATTTTAACACAACCCCACATATTTTCCTATGTCATTCCTGAACCTTTCGCTTTCAACACTAAAATATACACAAACCAACCTGTGCTAGACAACTAAATGCATGTATTTGTTACTGTGGAATTTTAGCATGCACTGAAAAATGAACCTTCACTACATGGTTCAAAGATATGACATCATAACTAGGTAGGTAGAGACATGACCAGCTTAAAAAAAAAAAAACACAACACCACTAACAACATACTGAAACGTGACATTTCCTTACCTTATGTCCCCTAGCACATGTTTATTTTCTTAAAGTTCATAAAGACTATGAAAGGAAGTAAATTAATACCTTCAAATGTCCACTGGTGCAAGGTACTATCCACTTGTCCCCTCACTACATATATGGATTTGTTCCTACAGCACAAACAAGTATCTTCACCCAGGCCACAATAGCACAAAAGTAATGGGAAGAACAACTGGAAATTATCAGTGTTTTATATATACAGTACAGCAGTCTCACAACAGAAAGCATGCACAGAAATCTGGCTCTGTATTTATTCCCAAGTACAAGCTTCAGCATTTAATGTTCTCATCTCACAATACAGTACAGCACCCCTTCAGTAGTGGATGTCTGTTTCACAGTAAACATACATCTTCATCAGATTTAATCTCCAGCTCGTGGTTTACCACAGAGTTTACATGCTCCTGCAAAGCCAACAGTTTAGTTTGTAGTGGGTCTACCATGGAGAATCCTTTCCCTTCACAAAAATTAAATGGTGAAAACACCATTTTATCAAGAGGAAGCACATGCAGGAACATCACCTCTTGTGCCCACACAACTTCACCTTGATGCAGAAATGCCATCTCTGAGAAATGATTGGCACACTCAGTGGTTGTTTCTCCAAAACCTGGAGGAAGCCACATATTGTCAATTCTTGATGAAATTTTAGTTGTGTAATCCTGTGCAATTACACTGGATCAGGAAGACTAATTTTGAAACCCAGACAGAAGGGACTGGCCAGTACAAATTCAACGAACATGCAAGGATGCAGAGGACATCATAGTCTGGAGCCGGTGTGATTTCCCAGGGCTTCTAGCTTAAGAACTGAAGCTTTTCTCAAGACTTTTTACTCAAATACTCGATCTACTCTTTACTGAAACAAAAAAAAAACCAAAAAAAAAAAAAAATCCACACCAAAACCAACCCCCCCCCCCCCAAAAAAAACCACCACCACACACTGAATAAATAGCTGCTCACCTTCAACATCTCCCAGAAATTCAATTGAAAAACACATCCTTTTTCAGGTAAATGAAACATTGAAAACCATCACCTTTTAAATCTCCATAGATAATTTGGCCTATAGCTGAATGCATTCCTTGGAGGCCTCCAAAACTCACATCACATATGTAGAGCCCATATATGTCCCAACAAGAAACCATGGACATACTGTTATGGCTAAAACTGCTTGAGCTCGCTCTTTAATACTCAGATAAAAATTCTCCAGTCAAAACTATGGCCGGTCGCTGCAAGGAACACCACCAGCATTTTTTCAATAGCATACAACATACTGGACTCTGGTCACATTCACAATGTAGTCTGAGGGTATTAACTTCATTGGTCTGCTCCTGCTGATGCCTTTGCGTTCTTCTAAGGCTGGAGATGCAGTCATTGTTGATGAATCAAGGAGCTTGCTTTGAATTTCTACATGCTAAAAGGAAGAAAATCAATCTCAAATTCAATGCTCTCTCCCCCGCCTCCTTCCAAATGGAAAAAAAACCTGCTCCCGAAGGTCACAACGGCACTACCCTCCGAATCTTACAAGAAAGACATTAGAGCAGAACACGATCCTGCACTCCGTCATTACTGGGGGATATTGGAAAGAGGACAAAGGAACGTGCACACATAAGTGGAGAGTGGTCTCTTTTCTTGTATTGGCCACATTCAACTTATTTGTTCAAGAAAAAAAAAAAAAAAAGAAAAAGAAAGAGTGGAACAAGACATGCATGCCTGATGCTGTTAGTGCTTAATACACTGGAAAAATTGTTTAGGAACAGTTCATCCTTAAAATTATGCTGTAAAACCATCAGTCATCGAGATATTGGATTTTCTGTTGCATATATGTTTCTTGTAGTCCACCATATTTAAATACACTTATTTTTCTTGTGGTTTTAGCTTGACTTTCATGCTTTTGATCTGGATGACTCACTGAAGTTTTCCTCCCTTTACTGGCACTGCTGGGCTAGTGATATTGCATACATCTACTGTTACCGTTATCTTGAGAATATCAATGGTGCGAGAGACCATGAGGAACAGAGGCAGTCTGCCTGTAAAGGCAGATTATGGCCCAATCCTGTTTAGCAGTAAGTAGCCTATCCACTTAGCATCTCAGTTCTCAGACAGACTGAAGAGGGCAGTAGCATTAGGAAGTAGCCGATGACAGCACACCACAGATACTTTGCTAGATCTGCCATGGGCACTACATAAATTAATACATTATGTATTCTTTTAGTTGAGAGGGCAGAGGAAATTTGCAGTCTAATTAGTAAATGTGTCATATATGTCATGTCTTTCAGCTGATAACTGCACTGAGTAATATCCCAATTCCTTCATTCCTTTTCCATATCTATCTTTTTTTTCTCCCTTCTTTTCTTGAGGAATGTGTATCCGGGGTTTTAAGTATACTTGACACAGAATAGATACTCAGAGTAGTCTATCACCAGCACTCACATTTTCTTAGATCACAAATCAAATTTTTAAAATTAGGATTTAAAGACTTCATTAATGTTCATACATTTTTATTATTATTATTATTATTCACTCTGATGACTCCAGAATAAAAGTGGTACACGAAGAAACCAAAAACTTTTGGTGTTGGCATTTGCTTTAAATAACCCAGCCTTGCATACCAAAGAACATTAGCCTGGGGTAGAATTCAACCATGAGCTCCAGTTTAGTATGGGCAGCTGCAGTCCTGTGCAGTCACAGAAACAACATCATATATTTTTCAGTTTGATAGTAACAAATCTTCCAATTTCCAGTCTAAATTTATTCATGGACAGTGTTTCAAAAAGAAAAGCAATAAAGTATTATGCTGTGACTTACGCCTTTTGTATTACTTAGATTATAGAAACAATGAAATATGTCATAAATGTCATCCGGATTTATTTTGGTGTGCTGCTGAACTACATTCAATGGTTGACTCGTCTAATTTAAGTTTGAAGCGCCTGTTAATTCATGTCTAGATTGCAGCTGAACGGGAGCCAAAGTTCATTCTGCTATAGTTTTCTGCAAAATTTAAATCGAGCAAAATGCTTAGCATTTTTCTATTATTCTTATTCTGTGAGCAACTTACACAGTAAGAGCTGAGAAACCAGTGTTAGCACATGTGGGCTTGTGTATAAAAAGCCAGGAAGCTGAGAGAAGCTCTAGGCTGACAATGGCCAACCTTTGTCTGTGCATAAGGTAGATTCAGCTCCAGGATACTTCTTACTACTCACAAATCTGAACCCTCTCAAATAGGAGAGGTCCACAGTGCTAGGGAAACTGCACAGGGACCTCTGTTGCAAGAAGAAAAGAGGAAATTATATAGTTTTTAGCAAGGCAAATCTATAGCTTTTGCGTGGCTTCAAACACAGAGGAAACCTTCACTGCAAGAAATGAGGAGGAGTTACCTTAAGGCAGAAAAATCTTTTCTAGCTGAGTCGTAGTCACTGCAGGTTTTGCAGCTGCTCTGAATCAGTCTATAGCCAAATTGGCATAAGGTACCATCTTGTGAGCTCCCTTCAGCAGCCTAAGCACCAAGTCCTGGTGCAGCTTGGAGACTGTGTGCACTGGAGTTGGCAAGCTTTGCATCAAGTTAGAACAGAGCAATCATCTCCACAGCCACCACATACAACAGTGCTCAATACAACTGTTGCACTAAAGTGGCTGACAGAGGTTGTACCAACTCTAGCAGACAAAAACTCCAGAAAAATACATATTGCATTGAGTGTGTCACAATATCTTGCAACACACATACTAGGGTTATGAGTTAAAAGGTGATCCTTTTAAAGCAATACTGGCATAATGGTGTCCAACTTCAAAAACAATGACACACATGCATAAGCATATACTATAATGACCTAGAGGAAAAAAACTGCAGAGGTGTGGGAATGGGAGGCTACAAATAGTAGAATAGGCTGAGCTTCCCTAGTTGGGAAGAAGGCAGAAAACCAGATGCAGACAAAGTTCTGTGGGGCCTGAAGGAGAAATCCGGAACATGTGTCAGAAACATTAAGAAACATCAGCGAATACAGAATACACTGCAGAGTAGCAAATCACTTCTGTGGCACTAATAAGCAAAACTCAGCAAAAATCTTTCTATTGATTTTGGAATACACAATTTCACAACACCCAAGTTTTATCATGCATTGAGACTGGTATCTCAGAAATTTAAATCAGATCGTATCTCCAAATCCCAGGTACATCTCAATTTTGCAAAGTGTGCTGAATTTAGGATGTAAACTATTTTATTTCCCCTGTGATCTGAGTCAAATTTGCTCAATAAATTCTGAAATATGCACTTCAGAGTCTCCTATCTAAAGTGCATCTTGAAGACTATGATTGCCAGAAGAGTCCTCCTAGCCTTAAGAGAACATATCTGAAGTTTTCTCTTTCATTCTTTATATTATCATTTACTGTGATGTTTATGAAAGTGAGATTGTCAACAGGACTCAAGCATCTGTCTGCTCACACCGACGCCAGAGGTAAAATCTCCAGGATCAGTTATACAATCCCCAAGTATGCTCAGAAGTCATTTGTGCAATATGTAGCATAACAAGACCTTGGTTTGGTGAGGCAGAGTAGCGATATTACAGCGTGAGCAACAAATTCCCAGCTATATGTGCTCTGGTCCTAATCTCAAGTAAATTTAAGTAGTCTAGGGATTAGTTCCTTTTCTGAGCAACAATTCTTCTGCATTGCCCCACACCGAACTTGTACCAGGTCATCTATGTAACAGCTTCAAGCATAGTCCTTATCCCCAGAGAAGCATTTTCCTTGTCATACGTCAACTAAACTACATCAGAATTTGCAATCATGACTCCAAATGGTGTGTCCTTTCAGTCAAGCTACATGGTGTAGGATGATGTTAAGGATGTAATACCATGCTTCCCCAAAATTGCATCTACCCTCTTTAACTCAGAAATACAAAATGGAACCAATTCACACAAACCAGAAAATTCCTTGAAAATACAGGAATGAAGCTATTAACTATGTCTGATATCCTACTTCTTGCTCCTCGCATTCCTCAAAGTAAGAAACTTAACTGTGTGGGGAAAGCAATTTTTCCCTCCAGCTCTCCTACAATTCTTTGGCAGCTAATTATTTTGTCTTACTCTGCCTGTGCACGTGGGCTCAGAATTGTACCCAAAGCCAGCACAGAAAAGCTGCAAGCAGAACTTTTTCTACTCTCCCAGGTACAAGACTCTTGTCATTTTTTACCCTCTAAATTATCTACAATTATTTTGTTTAGCAGGCTAATATGGGAACTCTGTTTAATATGACAGAAAGAACAATTTAACTGAGTTGTGCTTTGTATCGCATGTTAGCAATCAGCACATTAATAAGTCTGGAAGATTGGTATCAGTTTGAAAGGCAAAACCTACACAAAACAATTAATTAAGAAAGTTAAAACAAATGAACTGCTCAGGATGGAATCGGATCCATGAGACGAGATGGTAAAAGCCCAGAAGGAAATACTCTAATTGAAAATGGCAGTAGAAGGCACACAGTACAGTTAAATATTATCTTATCAGAAAATTAGCAAAATGTAATTTTTTTATTGGATTTTTACAGATGTTATTTTTAACCACATCAAAAAAACCCACCTCGTGGCTATTGGCACAAATTGTCATAATTACTATAATTTGAAGTCTGAGCTGTGGAGTGACTGCTCAGATAACTATCTTGCCCTCCTTATGCTGTATTAGGAAAGCAGCCGGGAGACATATCTTCTCATGTTTTTTGTACTAGGTTTGGACTTCATTTGTGTCTATTATCCAGTCTCATTCTCAAGAACACTAAAGAATAAATTCTTTTCCCCTACCTGAAACACTGGAGAAAATCAGGAGGTTAACATTAAGAGAGGTAAAGTTGACTTTAATTAACATACCAATTACACCCCATTTGCAAGCAAATTGTTTTATTTCCTTCCATATGCACCCTGGGGAAGTCTATTTTTTTTTTTATATACATGGTCATTGACTTTGGGAAGAAAAATCAAGCTCTATGTTCCCAAATGAAGAGAGAACCAGAAGAAAAATAGTTCACATTGTAGCCCAAGTCTCAGGAACCTCATGCTGTGGGGTTAGTAACACTTTCTAGCCTTGCAGATTGGTGTGAAAGTGCTTTACAGATTGCGAATTGCACAGTAGTGGGAAATTAGCTATCTATTTTGATTGATCCCAAATCTCTAACACACACACATGTTAAAGACTGTTTCCTTCCTTGAACGGAATATTTGTGGAAGCTAAAAATGAAGAAAAGTGACCTATAACTATGGAGGGGAAAAACAAACAAAAAACAAAACACCAAAACACGACAAACAGGAAATTTTTTTTTTTTTTGATCCAACAGAACTGTGCAACATTTAGCTAACAAGCAGCCAAAACATACTTCAGACTGTGGTTCCACTAGCTCCCATGAAAACTAAGCAAGGTTAGAAGTTATCAAAATTTTCCTTGGAAAGTCCTTCACCCAAATTATAAGTACTTTAAGAAACAGTGCTAGTAAATTAGTAAGTGACCTTCTTCCTGTAAGTCAGGAGCGACACAACGTCTCCCCCACACTATCACAGTGCCATTCTGTAGAGCTGCTGTTCTTACAAACAAACAAACAAAATACAGGTCCTATCTCCTATATACTTGGTAACCTCTAAAAGTTCCTATAGTACCCTTTTTTTCTGCACTGCATTCCTTTCTCTGAGAATCAGAAACAGACATCAAGGTGAGCAACACTGTTATACCTACAAGGTAACACACAGGAATAGGAGGGGTTGTTACTTGGGGGTGATGAATTAAAAAGCTGCACTGAAAACTTCTGTCAGTCAATACTGTCATCTCCTACATCCAGCACAAGTTTCACCCCGGGTAATTCCATTCATCTGTAATTTCAGCTATATGCATCACTCCTGCTTCCCTTCTGTCCTAATTTTTCTGGTCAAAGTATAATAATGCAGGAACTCCCTTCTCTCTGTTCTTTGCTTTGAATGACTGTTACTCCTATCCTTATCACTGATGTCACCAGCTTTTCCAAAACAGTGTAAAAGAGTGAGAATTTCTCCTCTAGTGTAAAGTCTACTTCAGTTCTTGTACCACTTGTTAAAGAAATGGGGACAAATCTTTTCATAAACTAAAGTTGGAAAATAAAGAACTGTGCATGAGTTTATGGTGACACATTCAGACAAATAAGTAACATTGACTAAAACAAGAAAAGTAAGCTATTTTATTGTTCTTCCTGGGTGACATTATCTAAGACATTTTATGTGCACAGTGTTATCCTAGGAGATGTTTCACGAACACATGCACATAAAGTTTCAAAGCTACAATCCACACAGTTTAAATTTTTACCTTTCAGCAACATTAGGTCATTTTGCTTACCTGCACCACCCTGACATCCCCTCTATCATCTCACCATGCTCTAAGTCTTTGTTGAACATTAAACACAATAGTGGAACTAAATTTAACCTATGAAAACTGCAGATATGAAAACCAGTAATGGCAGATTAATTAGGACCCCTGCATGCAGGCTAAGCACTCAATTTACTTGATGTCCAACTTTCAGGAGTTCTGCAAATCCCCTGCACCACTCAGCCACATCTTTTAGAGCTACACATCTTTAAAAACACAATTCCTGCTTCTCACACAGCCAGAAGGTCATTATCAGACTACACAAAGACACGGCTAAAGTCTGCCATCTAACCCCTAACTCATATTTCTCTGAGAGATCTTTACAAGTTGTACTTATTTAACACTTTTTGCATGACCCAGATTGCCCCAAGTTTGCCAGAGTTTCTATCCTTGGACAGAAACAGAAGAGGCAAGAGACAACAGAAATACTGTACCTGCTAATTATTTAAAGACTGCAGTAGAGCCAAAAGATTGAGCCGGCAATGTGCCCTTGCAGCCAAGAAAAACAATGGCATCCTGGGTTGTATTGACAGGGGTGTGGTTAGTAGTTCAAGAGAGGTTCTCCTCCCCCTATGCCCTGGTGAGGCCACATCTGGAAAACTGCGTCCAGTTCTGGGCCCCTCAATTCAAGAAGGACAGGGAACTGCTTGAGAGAGTCCAGCACAGAGCCACAAAGGTGATTAAGGGAGTGGAATATCTCCCTTATGAGGAAAGGCTGAGGGAGCTGGGTCTCTAGCTTGGAGAAGAGGAGACTGAGGGGTGACCTCATTAATGATTATAAATATGTAAAGGGTGAGTGTTAGGAGGATGAAGCCAGGCTCTTCTCAGTGACCTCCAATGATAGGATAAGGGGCAATGGGTACAAGCTGGAACATAGGAGATTCCACATAAATATGAGAAAAAAAATCTTCACAGTGAGGGTAACAGAACACTGGAATGGGCTGCCCAGGGAGGTTGTGAGGTCTCCTTCTCTGGAGGCATTCAAAACCCACCTGGATGCATTCCTGTGTGACCTGATCTAGGTGATCCTGCTCTGGCAGAGGTATTGGACTAGATGATCTTTAGACATCCCTTCCAATCCCTAACATTCTGTGATTCTGTGAAAAGATGTGATTTAGCAGGAAAAAACACAGCTACTTGGGAGCCTATCTAAATAGCAGTCAAAAGCATGAAAATAAGCGAACACAGCCTGGAAAGCTGAAAACAAAACTAGAAGATTGCTATAATCTACTTCTATTTAAAGCTTGGTTCCCTTGCCTAAAGCCAGGCCTCAGAAGGTAGCCTGAGATGCTTTGTGCTATCCTGCTTGGCCTCCACCTACTCCAGAAAGATGGAAGACTCTGCAATGTTCTGCACAAGACCTGCTAGCCCTGTCCTAGAGTCTCTCAAAAGTACATGATCTTCACAGGAGTATCAGCAGGTAGAGAAGCTTTGTGCCTACTTTATTCATAGCTACATTTAGTCATAGAGGGAAAAAATGACATCCTAGACCCCCTTGTAGAAAAGAAGGAATCCCAGCAATGGGAAAACTTATTATTCACAAAGCCTGAAGTATGAATAAACAAAAACACAAAATTGTAAGTTACAAGGGACACACTAGTCCTGATTTCCATCACACCACTCTAACACAAGCAAAAGGATTCAAAAGATGAAACCAGGAATGCAATACATTACCCGTCAAGGCTACCCAGGTGTTAATTCTGTAACTTTACCATACTGGGTCATATGTTCAGTAGATCTAATATCCAGGAGGTCTTGCCAACATCCCACAGGTGTGCACAGGAGTGCAGTATGTAAAAGAAAAGCAATTATGTGGGTGGGTACACATAAAAACTGGTGGTTTTAAATCCTGGATGAATTCATTCCACATCTGCATCCATTTCACACCGAGGAATTAGATAATGGGGAAGAGGGGGAAAAAAAAAAAAACAAACACACAAACCCACACACAAACCAAAACAACAAAAAAAATCACCACACTCTTTTAAAGATACCTGAGCATTAATGCTGCTCCTCAGCTGGCTTTATCTTCAAGCATTTCACCTCTCCCAAAGACCTAGCTCAGCAGACCCCTCTAGAAACCAGCACTGACAGGTCCAACTCAAGCATCTTGTGATCTACACCCAAGTTTCTGCTGGCATCAACACCATCTCCTATGCACACTCCTAGAGTGGAGGGAGGAAGCTGCACGTAAGAGGAAAGTGAGACACACACACACACAGTCTTTCCAGTTTAATTGACAGAAGGGATTTTCTTGGGGATTTTAACTTGAAAAAAATCTAACAGTAAGCTACAATCCAGCCATTGTTCTGGTCACTTTACTCACATGTTACAGGCCTTTATTTTATTCTGTGTCTGGTTTTGTCCTCTCAGTTTACACTTGTAGAGGTAGGGACCTATGTATGCATCTCCTGTGTTTTCCACAATACAAAGGAGAAGTTACACTACAAAGTTGACTAAGTGTGACAAAGTGACATTATACCAGGGCAGCAAGGAGTGGAATAAAAGTTGAAGTGTGGTCTCTTGGGTCTCACAGAACACAAACTGGAGAGTCAGTTTGTGTGTGGAGGAGGGGAAGAACTGAAGTCATGCAACTGTATCACACTACCCTCTGTAAAATACATGCTTAGAGATAAATAAATATCAAGCAAACACAGGTGATTGCTGCATTACATCAGTTCACACCTGATGGATCAGGAATGCAAAATACAGTCTCTTCTTAAGTGCAGGAAAATTGGTGTCGAGAAGTTGGATTAACCTCCTGTGGTGAGGAATACTTTAATCTTCTCTGTACCTCTCCAATTTCTTGGGTTTTTTTAAGGTGCACTTTGCTTAGTGTGAGTGCCCTTCCCTGTTTGCAAATAAAGGGCTGTATCCTGCAGTGTTTTCCCTGAATGATAGAATTTGGACCTTTAGCTGCAATATATCATTTCTACACTAAATCTGTCCCTGCTATAAGAAAGCTTAACCCTCAGTGATTTTAGCAAAATGTTCTATTTACTTGTTAATATTAAAGGTCATCAAATACATTTTATGGATATATTAGATGTTATTGTGATATTAGAGTCTAGCCATATTAGATAGTATTTTTTTCTGAATCTCAGCATCTGGAATCTTGTGATTATACAGAAAGTTTAATATACAAATTAAAAAATATGAACTTGTAACTCACAAGATTTCAAGGGAACCCTGAAGATAAAGCCTGAGTGGAACTTAAAAACTCATAAAGTAATACTTAGCAGATCAAAGGCATCTAGTTCCCATGGGAGATATCACCTCTACATTCTACTGCTCTGTCTCCCTGCTCCAGTAACCCCATTTTTTCTTCTTCAGCAACATCTCCTTTTTTACCACGTTACAATTTCCTAAATCACAGAATGATTTGGGTTAGAAGGGACCCTTCAAGGTCATCTAGTCCAAACCCCCCTGCAGGGAACACGGACATCTGCAACCAGAACAGGTTGCCCAGAGCCCTGACCAACCTAACCTGGAATAGTTCCAGGGATGGGGCTTTCCTTAAACACTTCCAGGAATGGTGACTCCACCACCTCCCTGGGCAGGTCCATTCCACTGTCTAATCACCCTTTTCGTGAGGAAGTGCTTCCTAAGATCCAACCTAAACCTCCCCTCGCACAGCTTCAGGCCATGCCTTCTTGTCCTGTCACTAGTTGCCTGGGAGAAGAGCCCAACCCCCACCTGACTACACCTTCCTTTCAGGTAGTTGTAGAGAGTGATAAGGTCCCCCCTGCCCCAAATCTCCTCTTCTCCAGGCTGAACAACCCCTCAACCTCTCCTCACAAGCCTTTCCCTCCAGTCCCTTCACCAGCCTCATCACTCTCCTCTGGACCCACTCCAGCACCTCAATATCCTTCTTGAGGTGAGGGCCCCAGAACTGCACACAGTACTCAAAGTGAGGCCTCACCAGTGCCGAGTACAGGGGGAGAACTACATCCCTAGACCTGCTGGCCACACTATTCCTGATCTATCGCATGTCCCCTGCCTACTGTAATGCTCTCTACTATACATTCAACTGCCCTATAGCATTCCCATCTCCGTTTGTCCTGCACAATAGTTTGGATGCCCAAAGCAGACCATCGGTGGATCCATTCCCCTTTGTTCCCAAGATTAGCAAATACATTTAGCACCCAGCAGAGCTCTTGTGCACCATGTATGATAAAGTCTAAGACTCAGTCATGCCTTCAGCTATCCAGTCTCCAGAGATACAGAGGAAGACAAAGCATAAATGAACTTCATTTTTGCTTCAAACACAAAATTCATAAAGTGTCCAGAACTTTCAACTGACTAATAAAGTTCATAGGAAATGACTTTCCAATAAAGCTGTGTATATAAATACATACAGATATATATGTATATAAACAAATTCCCAGACATGCTTTGAAACTCCATCCTCAAGGGCTAACAAAAAAAAAAAAAAAAAAAAAAGAAAAAAAAGAGCAAGTCCCTTTATAAGGCTTAAATATCTCAAGCCACCTAGGAGAAGGAAACCATGGCACTTAACTTTTTCTTTTTTTCCATTTTGCACTTCATTTAGCCCTTTCTGACTGTGCCTGCTCCAGCCCAGGGTGCTCCACTATCCCCAGGATTAGCAGAGATCTCTGCCGATTGCTCACACCTGCAATTCAGACAAACCCCGTTCCGCTTTGTGCAATCAGCCGTACCTCCCGTAAGGCCATCAGCTCCCAAGCTGACAGGCAAACAGAGACCCACCTGATGGGTCAGACCAGACACCTGTGAAGGGGCTAGAGTAGAAAGGAGAGGGGAGAGGGAGGAAGAGAAGAGGTGGAATTACACAATTAGAAGACCGGGTGAATGTTTTGAAGGGGAGGAGTATTACCTGCTACCCATAGGTACATTACAAACACCTGACTGTGAAACCAGCACTCCTATAAAACTCCCAGGGAAGTTGCTTGCCTGTTTAATAGCAGGTGGAGTGGATCCCCTTGGTAGAAATCAATCTACTGGCTTCAAAACAAGAGGTCAGAGCTCGTAATAGTTACTGTTTTAGGGAAATCTAAATTTAATTTGCCACCAAATCTCCATTATCAAAATGTATAGAAAGAGTGGTGAAATACCACACTGCTGCTACTTCATAGATGCACTCTGAATAAATTAAGCTGACTGATTTTCCTTTGTTTCAATTGTATCTGTGAAATGAGAACATGAAACACTGTCATTCTACCATGGCTGGATTATGCCTCTGCTGGACAACAGTCTATTCCTGAACTCAGAGCACCCCAATATATCCATTACTAAATATGATCAAGCAGTGACTATTTATGCTTCAGGGAATACTTTTAACAAAAGAGCACACAAAATCCAAATTGTAAGAATTGCTATCTCTAGCTATATATGTATGTATATATATATGCATAACAGCAGTGTTCCTGAGAAAGTATTCACAACTCTTACACAAGTGTCACTGCAGAGGGCCCATCACCAAGTCATCATTTGAGAAGAAAGAACAAAACTGTATAAAACAGATATGCAAGAGAATGTCTTTGCAGAAGCATCTGTTTGCCCCTGCCTATTTCCCATCTTAAAACTAATTTCAGAGTAGTTCATTGTAGGAAGAGGGTATGATCTCAATGTTAATATTATTTTAAATCTTATTCTGGAAACCTGCAAAGCTTGGGCCTCAGCTGATGTGATTTAGTTCTAGGCCATTCATTCATCAAAGCTAAGGATAGGACCTCATACAAGTTTTAGTTCTAATTTATCAGCTGAGGTTTGAAGTCAGCTCTTACAGAGGAGATGGCAGTGACCTGTGCCTCTTCAGGCAGCACTGAGCCCCTAGATCAATTCTTCTCCAATATCATTCCTTTAACTACTGCAGAGAGTGTAGAAACCTGATGTTGATACAGGGAAGAGAAAACACCATCTCCTTGTTTTATAAAGGGGCAGGCCACAAAGAACAGAGACCTTGAGCTACTGTGGGGAAAAATCATAGACACACTCCACATAGGACTCTGCTTCATGACTAAGCAGCCTTATTTCATGTCAGGGACAGCATTTACCCTTGTAGCAATATCAATATGGCCACAGCACCCAAGATCTCTGATAGAACCACCTCAACATTTATGTACCAGAGAGGCAGACAGGATGTGTAGAAGTGAGAATGCACACAGTAAGAGTGAGACAGCAACAGGCCATGTCTTTGTGTATTTGGTGCCCACCTCTCACTGTACGTGAGGGTACCCATCAGCATTAACTAAGGGGATCAAAGACAGCCAGACGCTATGGTTTCTTTAGGCAGACTGCATCACATAACCCTCACTAGCATGACCTCTTAGCAGTGATGCCAGATTGCCATGACTTTCATCCAAGTACAGACTTGTTGACACTTCCCTGGCTTTGAGCAGGGAGAAAGCTCCTCCCAGCTTTTCCTGTGCTTAGCAACTTCTCTTTCTATGACCAGCAAGGAGCAGAAACTGTTGAAGCCTTTGCATGTAGCTGGTTCACAATTACATGTAAAAATCTCTGAATACCTAACAGCATATTGATGGTTGTTGCTGAGTCTTGGTATTATTTTGCACCTAAAATTAAAGTAAGAAACAATAAGCATCATCCCACTTTGTAACAGAGCATTTTATCAGTCAAGTAGAATGCAGAGCATAATTGTATGGCTATATCCAGAGATTACACGCTGCATCAAGTGTCAAATTATGGCGTGTTAGCCACCAAGTTATCACTGAACAATTTCAGGATAAGTGAGAAAGAATTTGGTCTCTCTGTGTGGTCTCTTTGCTGGGTGTATATTTTGCAACTCTTATCCCCCTGATCTGCATACCTGCCATGGGCTCCTTCAAGCTTATCAATCAAACAAGTGAACAGAAAGCCTAGCCTGACATCTGACTTCAGCTACAGGAAGCTAACAGTAGTCCTATGCTATCTAGTTATCTTCGTGATATAGGAAATGAACCAACATCTTGCAGGAGAATAATGAATGGAGCCGAAACACCAAGGTCAAACAGGCCTAAAAGGTCCTTTCTAAAAATATAAAATTAGAAAAACAAAACCACAACAAAAAACACACCAACAAAAACACCTTGTTTACTCTTAAAGCAATTCAATACAGTTAACAACATTCACTTACAAACTATTAACGTAGAATTCCTGTTATTTCTCTAGTTTGAGAACCAGGAAAAAAAAAAATAGTAAACTTCATGAAGGCTTTCATTAAAGGCCCAGCGAAGACTAGAACAGCTGCTCAAGCCTCAGAAAGATCATTTCTCCTGAGCACATATCCACCGTTGATAAGCACTGACTTTTAATGGGGAAGAATAATGTTTTAAAGGATAAAAAGGAACAAAAGCAATAGGGTTCCATGCTCTTCTGCCTTACAATTAATAAGCCAGTCACATAAAAGGAAAATTTGCATAAAATGTTGTTAGGTAACTGGAAGGACAGGCAAGGGCATCAAGGCCAGGCCTGTAGCAATTGCAATAACCATATACAAGACAGTTCATCCACAACTTCTGCAGAAGCACCAGTCCATACAGCTTCATATGATCTCTCTCTGGAGACTCAAGAATTTTGCTTGGTTTTCAACTTAGATTTGATTGAACTTTCCTTTGTTTGGAAAACTTCCTTTTCAGTTTGTGAACAACCAAATAGCTGTAAACAGCTTCAGATTGCATTTCAGTCTACTTAGTGCTGCCAAATTTTGAAAGTGTTCTTTTCTGATCTATTGACACTGTAGGTTTTCCAAATCAGTGGAATACAAAACATCACAAGTGAGTTGTCTTTCACAATTCCCAGTCTTTGAAATAACCCAAAGGTACTACAAATTTGATCAAAGGTGATGTTGATCTTGTTTGTCCTGAGTAGTAATAATGGAAATCAAAGAAGTTAACTTTCTTTTCATCCAATAACAAGGAAATGTTGAATTCAAAAAGAAATTCAGGGTGAATATGTTGCTTTTGAAACCATTATATACCACTTTATCTCTCTCTCTCAAAAAAAAAAAAAAGACTGCACCATGCTTAAAGCTTACATTTTTCTTTAACCTACATCCTTCCTTTTAGTGAAGCTGTTTGCCATCATCTCTGAATCTGAGAATACATGTTTTATAAGAATGCTTTGTCCAATTAACAGAAATTTACAATAATCACCAGATACTTATTAAAAAAAAAAAAGAGATTAAGAGACTTAATTACACCACACCTATGCAACAAGAGGCACTTAAGCAATGACAGCAAAAAGATTCCTTTTCTCAGAAAAGATCACATATGAGAAAGTCCTGATGCATTAGCAGAGCCCACCTGTGTGTTCATTTTAGATCACACTAATGTAAGTTTGCTTTTTTTTTTTTTTTTTGGGTTTTTTTTTCCACAGAGTAGTAAATGGTAAGAAGAAAAAGTATAATTCTAGCCATCCTCTGAGAACTTTCAAGTATAAAAATTCATTAGCATTCCACAAATAATGAACCTTTTAAGCCAAATTAAGTGCATTGGTTGAGTTGGGTCTTTGGAGATTTCTGTCTCCTCCTCTCTTCATCCAGCACTTCAAAGGAATGCCTCCCTCTCCTGTTAAAACTGTGGGTCTTGTAAAAATTCACCACACCCTTGGAATTCCCCTCTTGAAATACATAGACTTGCTATTCAGACATCGTATTTTTACAGAAAACTTTTCCAGAACAATGACAATTGGAAAGTGATTGATCAGAGAAGGAAGAGGAAGGTATGTTTTGATACTTTCTCCTACTTCATAAATCACAGAAATTCACTCAAAACAGATTTTCCACAATCCAGAGAGGGAAGCCACACAGAACTCTGGTAATTTGTTTTGTACCCCAGCAAGACACAACTCTGGCTGAAGAAACATGCCAGTGAACAGACCAGACCTGGCATCAGAACATAGCTGTGTTAAACAAGGCAAACAAAAAGGGCAGCTGGGCTCTCAAAGGTCAGTATTAGAGATGTTTTGGGACAGTCTTCCAATAGGAACAGCAGAAGGCAAAACACAAGCTGACTGAAATCAGACTTACAAGTGGGATTTATATCCAAATACTAGTTGAGACAGCAGACTTGATCCAGTGCAATGCTAAAATGATCAGTGCTGTCATTACTTTGGCCTCGTCACATTGAGGGCATCAAGGAAATTGCTATGTTTTCTCCAAGTAAATGAAACTCAAACAAGGGTCTGGGGCAAATCAATTCCAAATCTCCCCTAATCTAGTAAATTACAGAGTCTAGGTCAAAATAAGGAAGGCAGAAGAGTACCAAATACTTTTTGAATTAATTTTGATATTTTATTTCCCCACAGGTTAATTCTCTTAAATCCCTGTTAAGGAAACACAAAAGGAGAACAAATACATAAATGCTGCTTCCTTTCCTCTTTTTAAGCAGAAAGATTTGAGGGATTTTTTTTATTCAAGTTTTACAATTAGCATTAAGATATAGTTACATATTAAAAAAAAGTTAAGAAGTAGTAGTGATAGCTTTTAGTTCTCCTCTTGTGATTTTTACAGAACAGACTGGAGAAAGAAAGGAATAAGAAGTTATCATTACAAGTAAGTTCTTTTTGTTTCCACTTGTATACACAAGTGTCTTACAGTCCAGAGTTATAATATCAATGTTCTGTACTAATTTCAACTGGTACAAGTACTGAAATGTGGGATGAGCTGGTCAAGCTACGTCCTTGAGGCTCACAGACACTGCAATAGTCAACAATGCACCTGACAGAATTAAAAGATTGCAACTTGAAGTAGGGAAGGACATTAAGTATGGCTTTCTGTTCAGCACAGGACACAAGAGTTGTACAATATCTTCTGCCACCTTACTAAGTGTTAAGTAAGGACTAAGTGGTACAAATAGAGTATATTCCTCATCCAGGGTCAGAGGTGACAGCACAGTAAAACCCTTACATCTAGGCCATCTTTCCAGATCATGCACAGGCAGATAGCCAATGCCAATTTTTAGTGATCTCTTAAGACACCGTAACAAAATGTAGGCTTTAATTTAGCAATTTCCACTTAAAGATCTGAATTTTTGCAGAATTGGGAGAGTAAATTTAAATAACATGTTTGGGGGGGGGGGGGCGGGGAGGGGCGGCTAAAGAGGGTAGGGGGCGACCAGAAATTTAAACCAAAAAAAAAAAAAAAAAGGGGGAAGAGGGGGTAGATTTTATCTTCT
>JAAGNO010011755.1:0-19464 GCA_033439905.1 Ceryle rudis
GTGAAAGGAAGAAGTAAAAAACCATGCATTTTTTAACCAAAAAAAACTTTATGTAGTTTAAGTTTGAAGGGATTTTCAAAGGTCATCCAGTCAAAATCCCACCTGGCATGAGCAGGGGCTTCTTCCACTAGGTCAGATTGCTTAAAGCCCTGCCTAGCCTTACCTTGAACAATAGGGCATCCACAACTTCTCTGAGAAAAAAAAAATATTCTTCATGTCCAATCTAAATCTACCTTCTTTCAGTCAAAAAATGTTGTCATTTGTCCTGTCACTACAGGCCCTGGTAAAAAAGATCTTTCATCTTACCCATCAGCTTCCTTTATATATCGAAAAACCCCATTAAGGAGTCCCTGGAGCCTTCTGTTCCCAAGACTGAACAACTTCAACTCTATCAGCCTTTCTTTACAGGAGAGGTGTTGCAACCCCCTGATCATTTTCATGTCCCTCATCTGGACCCACAACAAAAGGTCCACATCTTTATTGTACTGGGGTCTCAAGAATTGTATGCAACACTCCAGATGGGGTACTCACCTCGAGTACTGTGTACAGTTCTGGGCCCTTTACTTCAAGAAAGATATTGAGGTGCTGGAGTGGGTCCAGAGTTGAGCAATGAGGCTGGTGAAGGGACTAGAGGAAAGGTCTTATGAGGAGAGGCTGAGGGAGCTGAGGTTGTTTAGCCTGCAGAAGAGGAGACTCAGGGGGGACCATATCACTCCCTACAACTACCTGAAGGGATGTTGTAGTCAGAGCCTGAGCTCTTCTCCCAGGCAACTAGTGACAGGATGAAAGGGCATGGCCTGAAACTGCATCAGGGAGGGTTTAGGTTGGATATTAGGAAGCAATTCCTCATGGAGTGGGTGATCAGACATCAGAATGGACTGCCCAGGGAAGTGGTGGAGTCGCTGTCCCTAGAGATGTTTAAGAAAAGAGTGAATGTGGCACTTAGTGCTATGGTCTAGCCAATGTGGTGGTGATAGGTCATAGGCTGGACTTGTTGATCTCAGAGGTCTTTGCCAGCCTCAATAATACTGTGATTCTGTGACATAGCTTCCAGAAGGATTTGTTCCATGAATTTACTGGGCATAGGGGTGAGACTGACTGATCCTTTCTGTAAGACTACTGACTAGCTTCCAGTGGATTGCTATAGATATCCTAGGTTGTCTGAGACTTCTTTGAAGAACTAACAGAGGTGGCACAGAATCTGTGGGAGACCTGCACCATCCTGGAATTGGCATCTGGAACCTAAGTAAGGTACAAAAAGCTCATAACCCTGTGTGTTAAAATATATCGTGTGTAGGCAGCTAGCTTCTATGGTTATTTAGAGGTGGATGTTTAAGTCCACCTCTAGTCGGTGAAGATTTTGTCAGTATATTCAGTGGAATTTGGGCAATTTTTCAGCTGGTGAAACACAAATTAATATTTTTAGGGTAAACTAACAGCCTTCTAGATTTTATTAACTATGGTAGGAACTTCTGACACCCAGCTTTCAGGCAAACACACAACTTCAGAAATTGAATGCTACATATATGTATAATCCAGTGTTGAAGTTTATTTCTAACTCTTAAAAATTATGTCTGTGTAATGAAGTTTGCTTTAATTGCAGCATACTTTTTATTAATCATAATGATATTTTATCTCCCAAATATTTCTGCATATAAAAATTAATGTACATGTAAAACATGTAAAAAATACCTGAATTGACTGTTTCAGTTTTCTGAACCACTGATAAATTATCAGATTGTTTTGTTTCAAGCCATCTACTTTGCTTTAAATGTGCTAGGTGAATGTCTTTACAAGTTTTTCCATGAAAACTTCAAAGATTTAAAATACATCTATCCTTAGTTGCAAGTGGGGGGATTACATTACTAATATGCGTAGCTTAAAATACCTTTGAGTCAATCATGCTACTTACCTTGATAGTGCAGCAGATCTTTCCCCCCAAATCAATCATTTTTTCTGATGTAAAATACTAAATAATTGAAAAATATTTACTTAATTTCTTACTTCTCCATCTCTCCTGCTTATGAAAAGACAGATGTTTCCTCTTTCTCTTATTCCCTTCCTCCCTTCTCTCTTCATCTCTCCATGTCTCCTTCTCACTTCTCTTTCCCTTTCTCTTATCCTAAAGATGAAGAACTCGCACTGTGAAATTGTGGTTTTAAGGAAAGTAATGAAGAGCTGGGAATGAACTACACTTGTCAGTTACATTCTACAGCTATGATGAGCTAAGATGTGCCAGCTGTACAGCTTGTCCACAGCTGTTGTCTTTCAAATCTTTGTATAATATCCATTTTCTCTCCAACATTTACAGAGTTTATAACTGCAGTGAGAGTTGATCAAAATTACTCTAGTATAGAACACTACTGGTGTAATAGCTCTTAGTTTTAATCTATGCATAAGGGAATCTATGCCAGAAATAATTCTTCACATAGTGCTTAGGACTGCACAGATGTCTGTGTTTGATCTAAGAAGGCATAATTAAGAAGAAAATGCTGACAGAAATAAAATTTACGTACCACCAACTAAAGGAGAAAAAAAGCATGTAGAGGAAGCTGAAATGCTAGTGTTTGTGGAGGAGAATATACAGTGAGCAAAACATGTAATTTATGTAGTTCTGTAAACTGTAAAGGCCAACAGAGGGGGGAAAACAAACGAACAAACAAAACCAAACACCAAACAAAAAATAACACACCACCACCATAAAAATACTTGAATAGCATCAACTGATCAATACTGAAACTTCTCCAGATATTTTTTTCTGTGTGTCAATACTCGTACTACCAGTTCACAGCAAACTGGGAAAGGAAAGCCTGTTCAAGAGGCAGATTAAATATAAATGGGAGTACATGTAAATGTGTATTCATGTATCTGAGTTTAAACTTCAGTGCTGAAACCTAAACACTAAGAAATTTTGGACAGATGGAGAAACACAACATACTGTCTCAACCCGTACAAGGAGCATCTGTTTCTTTGTTTAGATTTTTCTCATACCCCATGAGATTTATTGCAGAGTCACAGCTGATTTGGCAGTTGCTGAATAGCTAGCTTCTGTGCCAAAAATGTATGTAGTCTGACATGCTCCTGAAGTCCAGGGCGAACCAGACAGTCTGGCTTTTGTCTATTATGATAAATAAAAAACAAACCAGGGACAAATCTCTGACTCTGAAATCTGAGGCGATACAGATTCACTTTAATTCCCATTATTTTAGGTAGTAACCTCAATGGCACATATATAATACAGGTGTAGTTGGAATGCTTTGAGTCTCATCTGGGAGGTAGATTAATAGAAAATATGTAGTACTCAAACAGTGTTCAAACTTCTCCAGAAGTATGGATATGCTGTTTGAGACTTCTGTAGTCTTACTGAAAACAAATCAACTATTGCAGTTGTTAACAGAATCACAGAATGTTGAGGCTTAGAAGGGACCTCGAAAGATCATCGAGTCTAACCTTCCAGAGCAGGACCACCTAGAACAGGTCACACAGGAACACATCCAGGCAGGTTTTAAATGTCTCCAGAGAAGGAGACTCCACAACCCCTCTGGGCATCCTGTTCCACTGCTCTGTCACCCTCACTGTGAAAAAGTTTTCCTTTAAATGTCTTTGGAATCTCCTGTGCTAAAGTTTGCACTCATTGCCCCTTGTCCTATCATTGGTTGAGACTGAGAAGATCCTGGCTTCATTCTCCTGACACTGACCTTTTACATATTTATAAACATTAAGGAGGTCATTACCTCCCCCACAGAAATCTGCAAAGAATTCCTAAGAAATGTACCAAGGCTCTTAAAGCAAAGGTTTCAGTAATGGTCTAACTGCTTCAATATATGACTTAAATGAATCTTACAGTGTTACAGATCTTTATCTGAGCTTAATCAAATGATACAGTTTTTGAAATAGCTGACTTAAAACAAAACAAACAAACCAAAAAAACCCACAAGGAAAGTGTTCATTGAGTAGTGAGCTATATAAACTTGTCTCCCAGATGTGTGTTTCCTATAGTATCTGCTCAGCCTACCGTCACTCAGAGTTTTGCATGAAATGGATGGCCAGCCATAATCATATCTGCACCATACCCTTAGCTTTTACCAAACTATAAAGAACTATTCATTGTACCTGCAGCATTTTTTCTTCATGACACACTCATTTGCACTATTCTTTTCTATGTCATGAATTTTCAAGGAGCTGTAGGGATTTGGCATACCACCATAACAGGGACATAGATCTGTTGGAATGAATCCAGAGGAGGGCCACAAAGATGATCCAGGGGCTGGAGCAACTCTGTTATGAGAATAGGCAGAGGGAGCTGGGATTGTTCAGCTTGGAGAAGAGTCCAGGGACACCTTAAAACTGCCTTTCAATACCTGAAGGGATCCTACAAGACGGCTGCAGAGGCATTTTTCACAAGAGTGTCCAACAATAGGATGAGAGGAAATGGTTTTAAACGAAGGGAAAATAGGTTTAGATTGGATCTTAGGAAAAAGTTATTCAATATGAGGGTGGTGAGACTCTGGAATAGATTACCCAGAGGGGTTGTGGATGCCCCTACCCTGGAGGTGTTCAAGGCCAGGTTGAAAGAGGCCTTGAGCAACCTAGTCTGGTTAAGAGGTGTCCCTCCCCATGGTGGGGAGGTTGGATTAGGTCATCTCTAAGGTCCCTTCCAGCCTAAGCTGTTCTATGATTCTACGATGTAACACTCCTTTTTTTTCTGTAATTAATAACAAACTTCACAATAGTAGAGAGGCAGGGAACAAAATAGGCAAAGGCAAACTTTATACAAGCTAGCTTTAATGGAACAAACAAATAAAAGAAATAAGCTCATTCCTGTTCCTTAAAAAATTGCTAAGTACATAGTTGATTATTAGGCATTGTGGAGAAATTGTATTTTCTTCTAATTGGTCCTTTTTTTTGAAAACAGTTAAAAAGGCCAAACAGTTGTAAGCATCTTTCTATCATAAGTCAAAAATGAGTAAATAAACAATAGTAAAGCTTTTGCATTTTAGTCTTAAAACTTGTCATTTTATGAACAGTAGTCCTTAAACTAGGCTTCATATACATTTCAGTTATATACCTCCTGAAGTATTTAACAACTAGCCTGCTTTCTCTCAGCTGCTTGAGAGGCCTTTATAAAAGTTGGCAGAAATTGCTCAAGTACAGAAGTTATTCATATGACGAGTAGGAAGGGAAACGTGGGAAACTAACATGTAGTTACAAGTACCCAGGCAAAGTTATAGCTCATTCCTAAACCTAATTTAATTGAATAAATAAGTGAAGCCAAACAAAAATAATCCAAAGAAAAAAATATCCTCCAGAACTCACAATGGGTTACAGTGACATATCTCTAATTATCTTAGCAATTCATGCAAAAGGTGCAAAACTATACTGCTTCACATTGGAGATATGAATTCAGAATTAAGAAGAAATAAACAATGATTTTTCTTTTTTAAAGTTTTTCCAACTGAATTATTGACCAATTATTTTCTAATCCTACTTATTTGATCTTGTCACAGATGAGAAAAACTAGGAATCTATCTCCTGATACGCAGAAGCTCTACAGCTTTGTGGTTTTGTACAGAAACATGATTTGTATTAGATACATATCTTGAGTTCTTCTCCAAGCCAAAGGGAGTTCGAATTAATTCACAAATGAAAAGGTAACTGACAATACAGGTTGAGAATACAGCTGAGTGTACTGAGCTTCTACTTTTCATGCAGCACTTTAATAATGGGGACTGTTGGAACTGATGAGGAATTTTTCATTAAGCATCAATGTGTTGAAATTTTCATAAGAACGTATTGATTACAGTGATCGCGACACCTATATTTTATCAGAGCTAGAGTAAAATAACTCATGAAAAAGAAAGATTACCACTGAATAAGCAATGGTTTGGGTACTCACTAGACTGGGATCCTCTATTCAAGTCTCAGACTGATGATTTAGGACTGAGTTTGAGCTTGAAGTAATAAATACTGAGCCTGATCTAGTCAACAAAGATTTCCTTTGTAACCAATACAGAGAAATTGGCATTTAAAAATGTGATTTATGTTAATATGAAACAGGTGTCTAAAATATATCTAAAATATATTAATCTAAAAAGATGAATAATACCCTGGAAATAAATACTATGTAAATAAACTCCATTTACCATTTAGGGGACATCTGATTTTTAGGAAATTATTTTAGAAGGATGAATTTATGTGATCTGTCTTCTTCTGACCAGTCCCCTTCAAGTGTATCCATTTTGAAGGCTGTTTAAGCCCTCACTAACTAAATCTTGGTCTACTAAGTGCTCTGCCTTTCCTGATTATGTCTTATATTGAAAATGTGAGATACAGAGTTTTAACTTTCTCTCTTTTATATTTTTTCATGGATGGATATTGAAAGGTCTCATTTTTGTCTAAATAGGAACAAAAATATCTCTTAACTTATAAATAAAAAAGCAAATGAGGATTTTTTTTTTTCACTGGGTTCAGTTTTGAAGGAAAATTTGAGATTAAATCAGACAATTTAAAGATTTAAAGAAGAGCAACAGAGAAAACTGGCAATTGTATATCTATGCAGATTAGTGTTTAATCAGACACCTCAAAAACCTGTTACATTAACAATTCACATTGTAATTGTTCAGCACTGGGGGATGAAATCAGCACCAGTTCATGTGCCTGATGCTGATGCTCACAGTCTCAGTGTTACTGCAAGAGTACATAAGGAATTGGCTGATGACATGTTTACAAACTCCTTGGAGATTTACTCATGGATGTAATGTGTAGGCAAGTGCACGATCCTGCACCTCAGTCAGAGCAACCATGGGTGTCAGTACAGGCTGAGGGATGAAGGGATTGAGAGCAGACCTTTGGAGAGGGACTTGAGGGAACTGGTGGATGAAATGCTGGACATGAGCTGGCAACATACACTCAAAGCCCAGAAGGTCAACTATATCCTAGGCTACATTGACAGAAGGTTGTGGGAGGTGATTCCACCCCTCTACTCTTCTCTCATGAGACCCCACCCGGAGTACTGTGTCCAGTCCTGGATCCCTCAGCATAGGAAAGACATAAACTTCTGGTAGTGGGTCTAGAAGAGGGCCACAAAAATGTTCAGAGAGGTGGAACACCTCTCTTATGAAGAAAGGCTGAAAGAGTTGGGGTTGTTCAGCCTAGAGAAGAGAAGGCTCTGGAGAGACCTTATTATGGCCTTTAGACAATTAGAGGGTGCTTTTAAGAAACATGGAGGCAGACTTTTTAATACAGCCTGTGGTGACAGGGGAAGAGGTAGTGTTTTTAAACTGAAAGAGGGTAGATTCAGATTGTATAGAAGGAAAAAAAAAATTACAATGAGGGTGTTGAGACACCAGAACAGGTAGTCCAGGGAAGTTTTGGATGTCCTCTCCCTGGAAGTGTTCAAGACCAGGCTGTATAGTGCTTTGAGCAACCTGGTCTAGTGAAAGACGTCACTTCCCATGGCAAGGGGTTTGGAATGGATGGTCTTTGAAGGTCCCTTCCAACTGACACCATTCTGTGATTCTATGATTGCTCATTAAATTTCATAGAATCATAAAATGCCTTGGGTTGGAAGGTAACTCTAAAGGTCATCTAGTCCAACCCCCATGTAGTAAGCAGGTTCATCCTCAACTAGATCAGGTTGCTCAGAACTTCGTCAAGCCTTCGTATTTAAGCGTAAATGTGTGTTTAATTTACTTCAAGGAGTGCAGTAAAAATTGCCCAACAGAATCCAGTTTAGGCACTCATGTATTTCAAAATAGGATGTTATAAAACTATTGCCACATTCTTTATTTAGCTAAGACCTTCTTATATTAGAATTTAATATTTTGTAGAACGGTAGTGGGAGAACTTTTCTCAGAGGTACAGAACAAGTGGCTGATCAGCTTTTGGAATTCCTGATGTCATGGCCTCTCCAGAAATTATAGAAAACACAGTGCAGATCATCTGATAATCTTTTAAAGGAGCTGCATTCCTCAGTGTTTCATTATGGGAATTCTTTAATAGTTCTGTGCCATTAACGCAAAGGATAACACAAATCAGCATAAACTGTCACTCCTTACACAGACTGTAATTAATTGTTGATGATTTTAATTTTTTTATTTTTAACTTGAAACAGTCAAAATTTGGCCAGTATGTCATCTCTTGCAAGACCAGCAAATGCATAATACATTTCAATTCTTAGAAAAATAATCTTCCTTAAAAGAAAACATCTTTTTATAAAGTAATACTTTCAAAGACATTATATTTTAAAATTAATCATGATTAATTTTAAATCATGCTTAGTACATTCTGGTACATTACATTAACACATGAAAAAAAAACCAGCTTTAAAGGATCACCTGCAGTTATTTCATTTTCCTTGAATTAGTTGAAATTAATATTTCTGAGATTAATTTTCAAAGATACAGTCTTTGTGGTTCGTCAGCATGGACAGCTTAAAGGTCAAAGCAAAGGGAATTCAGTCTAGGTTCTGCCACAGACTTAAATTTTTCCATTAAGTAAAATGAGCTTTGAATTAAATGTGCTATCAATAAGCAGGTTTGTTGCCCAGAAGATTTAAACACAAAATTGTTTAAACGGAGACTTTCATATTAAAGTATGAATTATAATGCACCCTCCTAGAACGTGCTTGAATCAAAATTAATGAAAGAGTCCACAGAGGAGAAAAAGAAAAGGCTGTCTCTTGGGTTTGAAATTAATTTAATGTTTGTTTAATTAAATTAGAATTTTACCTTTCTAATAATCTCTTTCCCTTTTAAAATTGACTTTATGACTGGAATAAATATCATATTAGATTAAAGAAATGAATTTCTAGTAATGAATTTGGTCTTTTCAGTTTAACTATACTTTTATATACAACAGCTTTTAAGAAAGACTTCCCCATGTATTTTCAGGAGCTGATTTTAATAAATACTGCATGACTCTATAGATTACTACTGTCTTTTCTGAGGATCTATGATATACTCTAACTTCTGTATAAAGGAAAAAATAAAAAAGGAAGAGTGTCCCATTCAAAGAAAAATCGTTTAAATCTCAAATCAGTCCTGCTTGATTAATTCCTAATATAAAACACATTTTTACTTGATTACAAACAGCTGAAATGGCCATATGGTTGAACCATCAGCCAGGGAATGAATTAATTGTCCCATGTATAACAATTATGGGAACACTCTCTTGATATATTCAGCATAATTTCCAAGTCTGAGGTATTTTGTCATGTCAATTTCTCAGTGGATTTTCCCTAGCTTCTAACTTAGTTGAGAACATCACTGTGTTACTGTTTTCTGTAAAATTTCTTCCATCACACATATTCTAATTAAAAGTCAATGGTAGTACAACAAAACAGTGATTACAGTTTCATAGATTGTTACTCAGCCTTATTATTAATATATGTAGGCTTATTCTTATGTGTCTATGATTTTAATTATACTTTTAATAGTGCTTATAATATTGAATTTAAAAAAAAAACGATTTTCACAAGTAGTGGCAATAGTCACCTCTACTTTTTTAATAATAATTTTTAAAAAAGTGAATGAGAAAATAATTCTTTATATTAGTTTTCTAAAGAAGAAAGTATTTTTTAACACTTATCCAAATGTATACATTTAATGCAGACTTTTATAACTTTCCCTTTTCATTATGGTTAAAAATGCAGTGCTTTTAAAAAAGAATAATGAACTTTATAATTTGATTACTTTTCTATTGTTGTGCAGCTGTTTATTGCTTACAGAGAAAAGGATTTTGATTGTTAGAAAGTTTATAAAATGTTTTATTTTCTCTTTTCTCTATCCTCAGGAAAAAATATGGTTCTCTCTAATTAAAGCATATTTGTATTTAAATAGTTTGACATACTTCATATCTAGCCCTCAATTTTAATTAAAGTAATCTTTGAAGTTAAAAAGAGTGTGAACTAAAAAAAAAAACTCTGGGAGAGAATAAGAAAGCATATTGCTAAATGTCAAAGTGTCAAGTAGATTGGAAGTTACAAGGTCCTCTGAAGGTAAGGTAAAAATGGAAAACTTAATCTGAAGATATTAAACACAACTAAAATTAAAAATACATATAAATATAAGAATAGATTTCCATTTAAAAACACCCAAACAAACAAAACTTAGATGTTAATTTGGAAGAATAAAAAACTTGCAAAAAGCCACAATTTTGGAAGATGTAGATGTAATGGTAGGTAGTAAAATAAACATAAGTTTATTATGGTTTTGTGGTAGAAGAGAGCCCTATAGGTTTTGGAATATATATACAGTTGTATATAAAAAAATAATGACAAATATGCTCACAGATAAGTTTCTTATAATTATAACATTATAAGAACATTATAACATAACATTATAAATGTTATTATATCTACTAGAAAAATAGAAATATGGATAATTTGGAAAAAAAAAAAAACAAACCAACAAAGACAGAAGATTAAATAATCCTTACCAAGATAGTCTTAAGAGATGGTTTCAAGGGCAATAAAGGGAGTCTTATGAATACTTGAAGTTAGCCTAAAACCAATACTTTCTTGACATTGGGGAAGAGAAAAAAAAATCAAGGTCACCGTGTAGAGTGTTTTGAGGTTTTTGTCATCTTGGTTTTTCATAGGAGAAGAAAAAGCATTTGTAAATTCGTAGTTTTCTATTCAGTTGATTAAAAAATAAGATCAAGTAAAAAAATAATTTGCATCCTTATTTCCTATTAATGTACATACTAGAGCATGGAGGCAGTACAAATTCCGATACTAATGCTATCTTTAAAGAATAATACGTACCAAAGAAGATATTATGTATTTAACATATGACCTTTACCTTCTTGTTTAAGACTACAGTAGTTTTAGACTTAGCAGGACATTCTGAATAAAGGTTACATCAGGCCATGTGAAGTTTGAAGACCATGTAAAACTAGAGGTGCAAGCAGACCCAAATGGAAATGTATTCATTCCCCACAGTCTTTACTTTCAGGGTCTTCCTAGGTGCTTTCTTTTCTCACTTTGTATGAAAGCCTATCTGCTACCATTTTACTCAGTCAGTGTGCAGTTATTAAAAGTTACTCTCAGTTTGCAAGACAGAGCACTATGACCATAACCTCTCCTTTCAGGGAAGCCTTTTAATTCTCATTCAGTTCTCTTCTTTTAACTGAGGTTGGTCCTACATCAAGAAAAAATAATATCTTCATGCCCTCAAACATAACCTCTTCATTTTTCCCTACTGCCTGTAGCATTCTATCCTTGTCCCAAGTGTACAACAAGGTCAAAATCATGGTCCCTCCTACACTGTTACTCACAGATAGCCTCAATGTGGGATTCCTATGGCATTTCTGATCCAGATTAGATAGGCTTTCAAGTTGTGTGACTGAACTACAGATTAAGTTTTCCATGAAAAAGATGGTGTCAGTAATTCATGTTCCCTCTGGATATCTCAGAAGCTTAATATCCTTCCTTTGTTGTGAGATGTCTGAAATTTCAAGTAATCTTTTCTGTGCCAGTAAGGTTTTTCATAAGGATTTGGTCTGCTTTGGAGGTTTTTGTTTGTTTCACATTCTCTAGAAAGGTTTCAGCTTCAATTCAATAATAATTTACATGAGAAATGTAAAATCTAGACTTTTGTCTTGGACTCTTTAACTATAAATAAGCATGTCACTTTGGCCATATTTTTCTATGAGTATGTTTTCGTTCCCTGAATATTTATTAGCTATGGTGTACATGTTAGAAACTTAAGTTTCTTCTGTTTTGAAGCACAGTTCATAAATATCAAACAAGCAGATTTAGTCTGTAGCTTGATTTGGTATACTGAGAATTCAGATGGAGTAGCTGACTAAATTGATTATTTTTTTAAACTGAAGATAAGAAAACCAGATGGCTCATCACATACAAATTAGTATTAAGGATTGCATGACCCTTAGCTATACATCCAAGGTTTTGCACTTTCCAAGGCACTCGTTCATTTAGTCTTTTACATATTTTTTTATAAAATAGTTTTGTGGTGAAATAAAAACCTTAAAATAAATAAATAAAAATCTTACTGAATTACCTGAACACACTAACATATAACACTTTAGAGTGAAGTCACACTAAAAAAAGCAAAGCTCTCCAAAGTGAAATAAATCATATCTCACAACTTCTTTTCTACTGCACTTCTTTTCATCAGAGAGGATGAGTCAATAAACATGTTGGAAAGTAATTAGACTTAGACTATTTTAGATTAATATAAAGAAACACAATCAAAAGATGAAATGTTTCCAAAGGAGATGCTGCTGTGATTTCTTTCTTCCTAACCTTGAGAATTACACACACACTCCTATATAGAAATCTGTATCTGAATTTAGGTTAAAAAGGGATGGTCCAAAAGAGGATATTTGTCTCACTTAAAAAAATCATGAACAAATGAGTCTTCTGTCTGTGGTAACCCTGGAATAAAGTTTAGGGTTAAAGGGCATAATGAAGCTGCTTCCATTTGTAAACATTTTATTTCAATTTTGTGTCCATTCATTCTAGTTTAGATGAACATTTTTAACATTTTTAGATGAACATGACACCCCATGCTTAGAGTTACTACCAAGAATTGGTGTGCAGACCAAGGCCACTACTGGATCTTGTGTAGCACATTGAGGGGTGCAGGAAAGTGAAAGGCTGCACCTGCAGGGAGAAGTGGACAGGGCAGGTGACCAGAAACTGACCAACAAAGTATTCCATCCCATAGACGTCATATTCAGTATAAAGTAGAGGGATCAAGAGGGTCTATAGCTCGCTCGCTCGCTCTCTCCCTCTCTGGGGGCTCCTGGGCTCCTCTCCCCTTTTGGACTGCTTTGCCACCTTCGCTTGGCTGGCTCAGGTCCTCTTTTGGTTCCTTTCTCAGAGCATCCAAAGAGGCCTCCATTCTGCTTTTGATCCCAACCTGTGTGTTCTTGAATCTGGTACCAGAATCCAGCTCCTGAACACAGGTCCCATATGTGGCTTTGTATATATTTGTACATACTCTATTTTTATTATTCTTATTTTCATTTTCATTAAAGCTGTTCTAGTTTCCTTTTCTAATCACTAAGTCTCTCTCCCTTATTCCCTTTCTCTTCCTCTTTGGGGAGGGACTTGGGGTTAACAGAGAGCATCTCTTATAGGTCTAAGGGGCCACCCTGACCCTAAACCATGACAAAGACAAAATCAGATAAGCCATGCCATTGTCTGTCTGAAGCATGAAAAAAGTCCACAGACATTTTTTTTTCTGCAGCCCCTATGGACAACCTTTTACAGTGATGGACTTTATGCCAACCAAAAAGGTTTTCCCTAATCTCAGCTTCCAAAGCAGTAACTGCTGGCTCTTGATGACTGCTACCTTATCTGCCACTACTGAGATGAATTTCTCTATGTTATCTTTGTAACTGCCCTTTAAATAACTGTAATGACAGGTTATCACCCTCCTCTTTATCAGATCAAACAAGCCCAGTTCCCTCTGCTTGAACTCCTTCATAAATCATGCTCTAGGTCTCTGAATGTTTTGGTAGCTATCCACTGAACCCTGTCCAATTTTTCAGCATTTTATTGAAGTGCTTTTTTGGTGGTGCCAGGTAAGGTAAAACTGGACACAATGTTTCAAAGGTAATCTCCCCAAGCTAAGAGGGATAATAATTTCCCTCAACATATTGGTTTTCCTTCTCCTAATGTAGTCCACTATACACTATGTTGTATCTGCAATGAAAGTACATTTTGGGCTTACATGTAGCTTGATGTCTGTGGTAACACTGGGATCCTTTTCAGCAAAGTTATTGTTTAGCCATTTTATTCCGAGCCTGTACTTATGCAGATTGCCACTACTCAAGGTGCAGAACTGTGGTGTTCTCTGTGTTAAATGAATGTGCTTCAGTAGGTACAGCTCTCAAATTTGTCAGCATCCCTTCAGGTTGAATTTCTATGATTCAGCACCGCAGTAACTCCCCTTAATTTTAGATTCATTCAAAATCTGTGAATGGTGCATTCATCTTCATTAAACAATATGGGACATAGTATCAACTACTGGGACACTGCAGGAGTTATTGGATGTCAACTCATTTATTACTGTCATATGAGCCAATAGACCATGAATGTATTTGTTGCTTGGATTGTCTTTTATTTTCTGTCCAGGTCATTGGTTTGTATTAACAATATATATTTTATGTTCATTCATTATTAGGAAATAGCAAGATAGAAACATGCATAGTTTTTAGTTGGTCTCTTAAGACATATCAGGTTACTATTATCTGCTTAGTAAGTTTTTATGATATTGTCAGGGCAGAGTGCTAGGGTACTGAAAGGTAGAGGGCTACCCACTAGAGCCAGCAGGACAGAGACCTCACCAGCCAGAGCCTATCCCACTGCCTCCAGCAAGGGTGAAGGACATGTTGAGAAGGCAGATGGGACCAACTTCCACCTCAGGACATCAGGCATCTTCCTAGGGATTGATCAAGGCTGGACTAGGCTGTCAGTCTGTGGGTGTGGGCGAGGCCCAGTGAGGGGAACCATGATCAAAGAGAGCTCCAGGATGGCCTGAACACTGAGTGAGACCATGGTATTAGTCTCTGAATGCATCTTCCATGGGTGGTAGATAGAAGTACTGTGCTCCCTTGAGAAAACACTAGGTAGTAAGGTTGTGGTGCTAAATAACTGAAGGTCAAGGAGCAAGTTCCAGCATTAGACTGCTGACCATCTCCAATGTTTATTTGCTAGTTCATCCCTTTGCCTCAGTTTGAAAAACACTTTTTTGTTGTGTTGTGTTCCTTCCCCCCCCTCGACAAATCTATTTACAGAGCATTATCTCTAAGCAACACAGACATTGACTGTCCATCTTTGGCCAGGAATCAGACATTAGCCCTCTTTTGCTTTGTAAGGTAGACCTAATTATATAGACTCCTTCCACCATCTTGGATGTCCAGTTTAATTTGTAGACAGATAACAACAGCCTCTCCAGTCTATCCAGATCACTTACAAAGACTGAAACCCTAATTCCAGAGAGAGTGAGAGATGACCCTACTATAAATCTTCCCCTGTAGACAATTTAAACATTTTTTATTTTTTATGTGAGGTTAACCTTTTTGTTGCTTGATTGTCTTAAAGTTCTGTGCAGACAATTAATTTTTAGTTACAGACTCAGGCACAGGTAGAAGGTGTCTTAGGGGACCTAAACATACCAGACAGTTTTCTAAACTAGTAGGCACATCCAAATAGAGTATCCACTGTTTCATGTGTCAACAGGAAATAGTGGATACACTTGTATTAATGGCTCTTCTTTTAAGCAGTTTGTTGATCTAACTGAGACAATAAATATTGCAGAATCTGTTTCATACTAATTTTATACAGTGGGCTGGTTCCTAGCAGGTCACATTCATCAAAGTTAATTCAAATAAAACAAATGGTGTAAATGTTAGTGTGAAACATTGTCATGCTTATACAATGGAAGTGGAAAGCAAACATGAAACTAAATTGTTTTAAAAAACCACAAACAAACATAAAACATGCAAGTTTCATAATTAATACTGTTGAAAATATTATTTCTGCATCCTTCTTCTGTATCAACAATGTGCAAATGTCATACTGATCCTGTACCTACTGTGTGACTGAAGTGTTTGTGCATAGTACACATTTTCCTACATATATGCAAATTTTAGTTTAGTACTGAGGTCCACACCAAGGTCTGTCCAGAAGCAGAAGTTGCATGAGCAAAATCTATCAACTCAAGTGTACTATTTCTGTTCTCAAATAAGTCACGTGTTGCTCTGTATAGGAGTCAGTTGTCAATTTTACTGATTCTTCATCATACATGAAAAAGAATATATTCTATGTCCCATTGTATAGACTAGATACACCTAAAGATTCATGGAAATAGGGTTATGCTGATCATGTTTGATCCTAGATTTTTGGAATCATTTCATAAACACTCCAGTGCAAGTTTCACTCTCTGCCTTACTCATTTTTTTCTGTTTTGCTTGTGCTGGTGTAACTAAGTGGTACTTTCATCATCTTCTTTACTAATGAGTCTTAGAATGTCCTGCCCATTCCTTGCCCACTTTGTGTCCTCCATCACACTTTTTTTCCATAGGTCTCCACCTGCAGTCAGTAGTGAGGTAGCAGTAGTATCTTCAGGAAGGATAACTCTTCCCTGGACCAGATTTAGCAATAAGGTCTTACAGGCAACAGGACAGGTTGAAGCAGGTCCTTCATAGTGAATAAACTGAAATTTCCCTTATTTATTTTTTCACCTGTAGGTAAGGTCATTTATAAGATATAGCACATTTATAAGCAGATTCAAACTGCGAACATTAAGATGTAGCATTTATGATGGATATGGAGAAAGCCACTCTAACACTACATAAAATATACAACATGACAATCAAATACATAGTTCTGGTGCAAAATTGAACAGCCTGAAGAACATCTGTTCACTTTCAGATTAATTAATTCTGGTAGTTTGCTGTGGTTCACTGAATATGTATACACTATACAATATTAACTCTGAATTGAAGAATATTCTTTAGTTGTTTGTCAGATGAACTTATGTGATTATTTACTCTTTCCCTCTAGCAATGCAAAATTGTTTTCTGTGGTATTGACCTTTAAGACAAAAAAAGTTTTTCTAAAGTAGCAGAAAGAAAAATAAGCTGACCTAAGTGATATGAACTTTAAAGGAACTAATAGGAAAAGATCTTACTGGAGATGTGCAAACATAGGCTCTTCTTTCATCATTGTGCTTTTATCTTTATTATATGAAGTTAGATTAATGTAGCCCTCCTTAATTTTGCAAGACTTAAAGGATCTAGCAAGTAAATTCTACCTTCAGAATTAGTGTAGACTCAGCGTTAGGTTAATTTTTGGTCACAATTCACCTAGGTTTTCTTTATAGGCAATAATAGATTGGTATTCTCCTGAGGAAATTAATATTGTTTTACCAGTTACCAATATCAAAGATATCAATTCCATATGGATTCTTTTTTTCTCCTCTAAGAGGAGAATAGGATAAGAAAAGTAGACATCAGAACCTATTTTTATTATCCACAAATAAAATCTAATTCCAGTGTAGATTCCCTAGGGTGTTTGCAATGGTGGGGGGGGGGGGGCATATATAAAAGAATGTAAGGACAATTTATGCTGTTCTGAAACAACAGCTGGATGTGAAGCAGGATACCTAGCCATCTCAAGTGTTTCTAGGTGCCTATGTATGAAAAATTGAATTTAAAGCCACAGATTTCCATATATCCAAACTCAGGTCAGACTCACAGAGTTTAAGGATAATCAGTCTTGGTATCTTAAAGCAATTCTTAATAAAAATACTTTTGTCTTTCATCAGAATTTGTTAATCAAACCCATTTCTCTGAGACTCATAAGGAGTGCTGACAGTATGCTATATCTGAAGGAGATTTGCAAAGATTTTTGGTTTAATAACATTGTTTCATTTAAATTAATATAATCAGAGTTCATAGTGGGATAGCCAGGGCTATCAAAGTCAAGTAACAGGCTCATCCATGCTATACCATATAGAGGTATTACAGAATATTCATTACCTGAATGGTATTTCAATGGTATTTTGTAAATAGGAAAAGTGATTAGATTAAATTTAAAACTAGTAGGAAAACACTGATACTTCATTGCATGCAAGTTTGTATTCCTTTACAACACGTTTATACATGGCTCAAATAATTGTATTCTACTTTCATGGAAATTATCCACTGTTAGAAATGTTCAAAACGCTTGCCTTGATTGCTTTTTTATTTCATTTGTCAAAGCTGTTATCCCTTCATAGACTATAAAAATATTTAATCAAATTGTTTGTTACAGTTTCTTTTCTTAATGAGCTGTCGGGATACACAGCTTAGCAAAGGGAATCATTGAGTGCCTGTATTTAATAAATAAAAATAGATTCTATATCATCCACAAAGTACACTTCTGGTTATAAGCCTGTATAACTTTCTGGTTTATCATTAAAATCCTCAAATTCGGTTCTCATGGTTCCTAAGTACCCTGAGACATTTTCCAGCAGAATGCATTAATAAATTACGTTACTCCTAGGACAATGGACTACTTCTGTTTTGCTTTTGATGTGTTAAGTATTTTCATGCATGGAGAGAGACTGCTCAACACAGAGTATAATTAATTTATCAAAATGAATGTATGTCTCACCTCAGAGTCTCCATCTCCTTATATTTCATTCTACTGATACTTCCTTTTATGTTACTGCTTCTATTAATTTACTATGAATTGTATAATAAATAATGTTCATAACTCAGTTATTCTCCTATTCTCTTTGTTTTAGCCAAAATTTTATCTAGTACTATAATTAAAATATATATGACATACGTTAGATTGTGTTGTCTTTTCCAGTAGTGATTGTCTTTAACATATGCTAGTTTATTTAACAAGAACCACTTCGATGTCTCCATTTTTTAGCTTTCATTCTTCATCTGCACATACCATCATAAGTCTTCTGTAATTCAATACACTCTTCCACTGCACACCGACCATCAGCTCCTCTCTGCCACTCATTCCTTCTCTCACTTTTTCCCTGTTCTGTCATGAGGATACAGTCCCTTGGGGAATATCCACCTGCTCTAGCATGGTCTTCTCCATGGGATGAAGAAAATGCTTACTCCACTGTGGTCTCCTCCAAGGGCTGCAGCTAAAATATCTTCTCTGGCATCTGGAGCACCAGCTCTCCCTCCTTTTTTCACCTTGTTGTCTTTCAGGCTATTTCTCACTCTTTTCCCCCTTGCTCCTCTCTCTGCTGTTTGGTGTTTTCTGCCTGTTCTTAAGTGCATTTCCCTGAGGCACCACCATCTTGGCCAAGAGGCTCAGCTGTGCCCTATAGTGGATCCTTTGGAGGTTGCTGGAACTGTCTGCATGGGGCAGCCCTGGCATCTCCTTACAGAGGCCACCTTTGCCATCCTCCCACTAGCAACACCTTTCCACTTGCACCCAATATACCTTATTCTGTCACCCTGTGCAATTTCACATGCAGAGAAGTGAGCCTTTTATTACATAACCTAACAAATAAAAAACAGATATGCAGGAGAATATATATTTAAACAAAAAGGCAATGATGGCAGAAAAGCAAACAACTATTAATAGATTGAGAATAAATATGGATGAGAAAACAAAAAGCAGTGTTAAAAATCTTAATGTATATGGATTCTGGAAGAACTTTTCGATGCAGTAACAGAGGCCAAAAAACTAATTACCTTTTATATGTATTGTTGAAATGGATTATTTAATATCAATTGATGGAAACTCAGCTCAGTCACTCTGACGGCCTTCTTCAGTTGTGCATAAAACTTTAAAATTTAGGAGTCTCTTAGGAGGACCTTTGGAGATGCCTTAAGAGATCTTTGTACAAAGATCTTTAAAAGGGGTACATATTACTCTGGAGAATCTTGTATATCTTTCTTTTCTCTTTTCTTTTCTTTTCTTTTCTTTTCTTTTCTTTTCTTTTCTTTTCTTTTCTTTTCTTTTCTTTT
>JAAGNO010011755.1:19564-30711 GCA_033439905.1 Ceryle rudis
TTTCTTTCTTTCTTTCTTTCTTTCTTTCTTTCTTTCTTTCTTTCTTTCTTTCTTTCTTTCTTTCTTTCTTTCCTTTTTTTTTTTCTTTCCCCTCTTCCTACTTGCTTCAGACCAATTTTCTAAAGACTATATCTTAGCTTTAACTATACTACTGACCAATATCACTTTTAGAATTTGGGGAGTGGGGGTGAAGGGTAACATTGTTCTTCTAGTATCTCAACCTAAATATTCAGTTGAGTTTACAGTTTTTTTCCTGTAATGAAAGTTTCTTCTCATTTTGTGTTATGCTTTCTATTTCATCATATTTCAAATCTCAGATGTCTTTATAATATTCTAGGACTTTAGAAAACATACATTTCATTATATTTCATCTTAATAAGCATTTGTTTACCCATCTTTATAAATAAAGTACTCTTCATTGCCTATAAAACTTTATTTCTACATGTAAGATAGCTTTATTCATTGCACTGAATGTATCTTTCCCTGAAGAATAAAAAGGAAGAAAGATTCCTATGGTTGTTCTCTCCTTTTTCACTCTTGCTTGTATTTAATCATTTAGAGTCTAAGAAACTGTCATCCTTCTAGACTCACAACTGAGATTAAATAGAAACTGATATTAAATGATTGACGAGGCATGCAGAAAAGTACTAAATAAATTGTATTGAAGTGAACAGACTAGAATGGTTGCCTGAAAATTTCTCCTTAATATTCCAACATAATCAGAAAGTGAGATCACATGTAAAGAATTATTGTCAGCAGTGGTAGGCCTGGATCTCAGCATGATGTCTTCAAATAAATGTTATTTTTTGACTGTACTTTATGAAATGATATACTGAAACTGCTTCAAATGTTAATGGAGCTTTCCAAAACTTGTAACATAGTTTTCCACCCAAATACAATCAAGTATATGTTCATCTTAAGTATACACACATAAACAGGTAGGCACATATAGTTAAAAATCTATATGTGTATAAGCATAGACATATATATGTACAGGACTTCCCCTAAAAAAGCAAAAATAAAGCTCAAACCAACTATTGAACAAAGAAGTAATGACAACAAAACCCACAATGTGCAAAAATTATAGTGGGAGGGAGGAGGCTGGTTTCAATCTACATATACTGAAACAAACTATCTATTTTTGTTCCAAAATTCAAGTTTGTCCTTTTGTTGAAATGGAGACATTTTAATAGCTAATATTGTTTAAAGGAGAGAAACATAAGTTTGTTCAGTTAATGTTCTGTTGATTTTCACACAAGACTTAATGGGGCACTTTTATCACACAAAAGAAAGGAAAAAAGTGGAGTTTTTAATTTGTATTTCCCTAATTTAAGAACTTCCTTGTATATTTTGCATGAGATATCAGTTTTAAGAATAATAAAGTTTAATGAATTTATTTTTATAGACATACTGAAAGGCTCAATTTCTAATGTTTCTGTTCTAATGTATATCTTCAAAATTTATGTTTAGGCTGAAGTATTAGTAAAACTGCTACTTTGTACACCCTCAAAGTCACACTGCTGATTAAGTTAAAATCAGTAGATCCCTCTCAATAACCACTCAGTTATCACTGTAATACCTTTTGCATATCAAGAAGATAATCTGGCATACTATCTTCAATGGGTAATTATAGGTAAAATTTAAACCACTACAAAAGTATTACTTTTTTTTTTTTTTTTTAAGAAAGAAAAATGAAGTTTTAAGGGCAAAATAATTTTCATTCCATTCCTTCAGTGTCTGTTCTATGTTTTGCTCTACTTTAAGTGAGCCTAAATATTTTCCCTATTAAGGTCAGTGTACTGATACTGTTTCTGCGACTCAGTCTAGTCATCTTGGTATGGCAGTATAATTTCAGAGCTGACACATATAATTCTTGTTTAAAAAAGCACTTCATGATTACGGTCTAATCAGCACATACAGTTTATCTGATCCAATAAGAAATCTAAGACTTCTAAATGAAGGCGTACTCTTGTGAAAGAAGCATTTATGCTCCCATTACACTTGGAGAATTGGGCAATAGACACAAGGGAGCCTATGGTGTGATACAGAGCACTCTAACGTGGTTACTTAGAGCACAATTCAGCTGCCAAAAGGTAGGTATCTGAAATTTTTCTTGCTGCAAGACCCAGCTTCCAGTAGCTGGTATAAACCAGTTCAGGTCTCCATTCAGTTGTATTCCTGGATGCTCTAGGGTGTCACACACGATAATGGCAACCCATGTCTTCACAGCTGAAATCCCTTTTTGGTCTGAATAGCTTTCTTGGCTACACTGAACATATTCATTAGGAGAGACATTTTAAATAAGTATGTTATTGAGTTGTCCTGAAATAGCAGAGACGTACATGAGGCTGTCAGACACTACACAGGACATAAAGGAGATTTGTGCCATTCCAGGGTGACAACTGAAGACAAGCTAGGATAACCTGGGGAATTTCAAACAAAAGTTAGTCATCTACATTTAGTCAACAAAACTAAATCCTAGTTATCTGTTGGATATGTCAGCTTCCACACTTAGACATCTCTTCAGTTTCCTGTATAGAGTCACCTAGTTTTATTTAAGAATAATTGAAGATAGCTACAACATCTGCATTGTGCTGGAAGCTTTTGCCAAGATATTTCAGTGGCAGCTGGAAGCCAGACAGGATATCATAAGCCTTAATACTTTTAAGATTCAGTGCTTGTGTTTGGACAACTAAATCTGGCCCCTATCTCACACACTAACATTAAAATTTATATAACCTAAAGTTCAAATCAGTTACAATGATCTGTGACATTCTAAGGCATAGAAAAACCCATCCTCAGAGGACTTGGAGATAGCACAGGAGACCTATGGAGACCCATGGCTTTCAAGAAGACCATGTTAACTCCATAAAGGATAGCCCAGGACATCTGAAAGAACACTAGTTGTGTAAGTGTGGGGAAAGATATCAAATAATATCTGAATTATTATTGTACAATAATTATCAATATATGTGGCCATCTAAAGGACATTTCAAATAAATTATTTGAATTATGCCTTTGTGAGGGTCAATTTCTCTTTTCTTTCAAAGGGAGCCAAAGTTCATTGGTTTAGATATAGATATGTAAAGATAGATAAGATTAATTTCATTTTCCATGTTAATGAGACATCATTTTCAGAAATGATTCCATGTTATGGGTAATGATTTTTTTTTTTATTTCTGTGGTTCTCACTTGCACTAGTAGCTCAGGGTAAGTAGATGATACTGAGACAAATTACCAGTAAATAAACGATGTATTAATAAACCATTTATTTTAAGAAGGTAGGCTAGCTACCTGTGTTAGATATGTTCTTGCTATGTTCTTGCAAGAGATGTGATTCTATTTTTAAGCTGAGTTGCTTTAAGACAATGTAAGACATCAGTGAAAAAACAGTCATTGAAGAGTTTAAGGAAACAATGAAACAGATAATCTTCTCAGAAGAGTATCAAATAATCGAAGTTGCTTGTGAGGAAAATAGGAGCAGCAACTGTAGCAAAAGAATAATAGTGACCAAAAGAGAATGGAGGTAGAAATTTTAAAATCATAAGAAATGCATATAAACACAAGGAAATCAGTGCTGAATGATAAGGAGCATTACCATTTCTGAGTCAAAATTTTAGAAGCTGTATTTTAAGGAGGGCAACTCCAACTGGAAGTCATGTAATGGGAGGCATTAAATATTTAGTAGCAGGAGCAAGTATTAATGAACTGTACAGATAGCTTTTAATTTTTCTTCAGACTTTCCTTTGTTATAGAGGCTTCATGAAATTTATTTGTAAAATAGTGGACTTTTCAATATTTAAAGATCTTCTGCATCAATATATAATTCCACTTCTTATTTTACATTGTTTTGATATCTTTACTTCTCCTGGTGAATATGCCTGGGTTTATTTTTTTCTTTAGTATTATTTCTGATAAAAGTTCTTAGAAAATTTTGAGTAAGTTAAATTCTTTGTCCAATTACATCAACCATACTTAAACACTCTTTCTTCAGAAAATGTATTAGAAATTGTTACAAAGTGGCACTTGAATTTCTTCTCAAATATAAAGTGTTTCAATAGATTGTTTTCTTTTAAAAAATATTTTGAAAGTATCATTTGATCTTTTTCTGAATTTCATTATGTTGTATGGGAAATTCTGTTGGATCAGTTTTTGAGAGAACTTTAAGAGCAGAAATATGTTTTAAATAGAAGAAATTAACAGAAGTGTTGGCCTGGATATTCCTTCAAGGACCAGTTATAGAGGGAGAATCATTGGAAATGGATAGGAACAGAGTTTAGAGAGAAGGTGGTCTGTAACCATCAAGGATCCAGGATTCAGAGGAAGAAAAGCTTAATTATTTTTCAGAATTGCTGGTCCATTATTTTTGTTTTACTCTTCTGTTGAAATAACACACAAACCAAAGCAACTGATGTGTGAATCAATAGATGTTTTCTGTATATGAAGTAATCTGCTTAGAAAACGAAGGTATATAAGTAGACAATGACACTCCAAAAATGTGCATATATCATTCAAAGTCATCTCTGAGGCATTCCAAAGCACTGTTATCAAAGTCATTCTACAGGAATTTTATGAAAAATGTCATGGATGTTATTTTTAAGCTTCCAGCTTCAGTTTCAGTATAAGCAAGTCAAATCCTTGCATGAATGAGGCATTGAGCCCATGGTGATGTAGAGTGGGAACAGTGATACTGCAATGCAATACCATTCTTTGGTGCTCAACAACTTAAAAGAGCTTGGAGCACTATTCTGTGAACTTGGACATAGCGTCAGATTTATATAATCCCATGACTTCCATCATGGAGGCATTTTTTTTATCAAAGGTCAAGACTGCATCTCTCTGAAGACATATCCTAGCACCCAGTTTAGTAGTACTGCCCAAGCATCAGTCAAAACCTTCTTCTATCTGAGAAGCAAGGATGTCTAAAATGGAAATTTCCTTTTGTGATATGATGACTGGGAATTCCTTTGACTATGGTGCCAGAAGCAAAATAGACTGTAAATCACCTATCTATTTTAGTGTCAGATGTTCTTTGAAATCCTACCCATGAAGTGCTGGAGGTTATCAAAACATACATGCTTCCAGAGTCCCTGAGTGTATCTCTTCATTGAGACTGTGGAGTAGGGAATGGGAACTCTCCATGTTTTTCTCAGAGACAGGTTGTACATCAGTTTCTATCTCCATAGAGGCTACAACAGAATCAGCCTAACAATACTAATGTTACTTGTTTCCTGATATTTTTTTCTTCTTGGTATTGTTTTCTTAGTTCTCAGGTTATTCACTGAGTAGCCCAAAGGGGATTGGAAAATGGGCACTAGGTATAGGATCATATTTTCTTAGGTTTACAGTGACTGAAGAGCTCTATCTCTTTGACAGAAATACAGTACATTGCATAACGATATGTTAATAATAGGAGTTTAAAATGTAAAATATCAAGAAAAAATAGTTACACAAATTCTTCCTATCATTCTCAATGAAAATTTATTAATGGAAAACCAAAAAGACAAACCAATAAACTCCATCTCCTTCATATCCTTGAAATATGTTTCTTTCTCATTTTCTTGTACCAGATTATCTGTATAAAGAAATAGCTGAATTACAGTCTGTTCTGATACATTTTTCACTCACAGTGAGCAACTGACTAAAACCCCTCAGGGATCAGCAGCATTGTAGTGATTGTCTAGTTTCAGTTAGTTGGTGAGAGGGAAGAAAAAAATCTCAAAAAGACTGGTTTTTTTCAAGGATTTGCTTTCTTTTATTGATTATGAGAAGGTATTTTTGTTCAATATGTCAGTTTGTTCTTTCAGGAGTACTTCAGGAATTAATTACTTGAAAGACTTTCCAAGTTATTTTATGCTACTATTGTCTGGTGTGAATAAAAATCTATCTATCTCACTGTGTTTATTGCAGTAGAAGTGAAATGAAAGCTCTTTTAGCCGTTTTGAGTTTATTTGCCAGCAACATAGTAACAGGACATTTTTCAGACAAACAATCTGCTCATATTCCCAATAAATGAATAGTGCGATCTTTAAGTTCTCCTGGGTTACCATGGATACCAACATGTATTCTGTCTAAGACTAAGTCAGAAGATGTACTTACGCTGTTCTGAATTAAAAATCAGTTTTCAGAATTGTTAAACACAATAGAACAGTAGAGTTTGGGTTTTGGTGTTTCTTTTTTTTTTTTTTTTTCCCCAAAAAAAGCATAGGGATACTAAAGATAGGAAAAAAAATATACTCACCAATAGACATTTACAACTTAGCATCTCCATGAGCTGAGTTGTATTCCTTAGTTGCTGAGTGATAATGATTTTATTTTATGCAATTTCACTTTGAACTACTAAAGGTTACTATGGAAACCTCTACTCTTCCCCTCTTCATATTCTTTGAGCAGGTAGTCTCACTATGTGGGGGAGGTGGCATATCCACTGAGGATATTACACAAAAATCAGCTCCAAATTGCTTTTGCCATTCATGAGGCAATATTAAAATAAGATTTAGTCAGTCTGGTAAAGAAAATATTTTCTGGAAAAAAAAAGGAAGAAGAAAAAAGTTTACCTAAATGATTCCATTTCTGCCCAAACTCTATTTTTTTCTTTTAACTTACTGAAATTTCATATTTACTTATCATGTTTTAATAACTAATATAGCATTTTCCAAGACAGAATATTAATGATTCCATCAGCAATTAACATAATAAAGATAGTGCAGGATATATTCCTACATAGTTTCTCTTATTTTCAGATATTGATATCTTTACTATTTTTTCTTATACTTTTTGAACCCTGTATCTGCCTTATCTTGGAACTGCAATAGCCTTTTTTCTTTTACTCACTGAATAATGTTAGCAATACCTTGTCAAATTACAAGTAGCCAGTATTTCTTTTATCACCTCCAAATTAACTTCTAACGTTATCATTAGTTTCTAGTCCAAAATTCATGATGTCTAATCAGAATTTATAAGTGGATTCCTAAATTCTTTTAATCTAAACCTTGGTTCGTGAATTAGAATTTTGAAATATTTAATTTCAGAGCAGTCTTTACATTTGACCATGAAATAGTTTAATTCTTCTTATATTACAGTACAATCTTCTCCTCTAGTCTCTAAGAACGAAAGTTAATCATCTGGGACTCTTATGTGTTTACATTTCTTTTTACTTATGTGGGAAAAAAATAACAATAAAGTTATGATTTTGATCCATGTCATTGGTTCTTCTGTTTTTTTCCTTTATTTGGGTATATCTGCTTTGACTGGAAAATTTCCAATATAAAAATTAAACAACACCTAGAAATAAAGCAAGTAACAAATCTTTGACAATCATATCTAAAAATCATTTGACTGATAGAATGTAATTTAGTATTTTTGGAAGAGGCATCAGTAAAGACTTTACTTCACTTTTTAATTTGCAGTCACAGTGGAACTGAAGGGCAGAAGAGACCAGAGCCTCCTTTGCCAAGAACAGATGTCACATTTTTCATCTCCCAAAGCTGCTCAGGCAATAGCCAACTGTAAACCATTTTGTTCTGCTACATCAAAGACTTATCCTTCCTCACCACGATCAACCAACACCACATTCAAGAACATGTATCTTACGTTTTCTGTTCATTCTGCCTGATAAGCCTAGACAAAGATATACTTTTTGATAATGTTTTATTTATTGGTTTTTGCATGGAAATTCAGATTTAGGGAAGATATTGTAAGACATTAAAATGTTGAGTATTTTTACCTTTCATGTTTATTGAAACTGTAATGACAAATTCAATATAAAATGTTAGATTTCAGATTTAAGTAAAGGTTTCTTTTTCTTTCCCTTTTTTTTTTTTTTTTTTTCCCCAGCTGCTAGTACACATTAACCTGAACATTTTTCACAGAATCACAGAATTGTCATGGTTGCAAAAAGACCTCTAAGACTACTGTGTCCAACCATCAACCAAAAAAAAAAACCCACCAAAAACCCTAACAAACACTTCATCATCCCACTGGAGCATGTCCTGAAGCACCTCATCTACATGTTTTTGAATGCCTCTAGAGATGGTGACTCAACCACATCCCTGGGCAGCCTGTTCCAGCTCCTGACTGCTCTCTCAGTTAAGAAATTCTTCCTAATAGCTAATCTAAACCATCCCTGGTGCAACTTCAGGCCATTTTCTCTAGTCCTAACATTATTTACTTGAGAGAAGGGGCCACACCCATCTCACTACAACCTCCTTTCAGGTAGTTGTACAGAGTGAAAAGGTCTCCCCCTCAGTCTTCTCTTCTCCAAACTAATTAATCCCAATTCCCTCAGCCTCTCCTCATAAGACTTGTTCTTCAGACCCATCATAAGCTTGGTTGCCCTTCTCTGAATTTGCTCTAGCAGGTCAGTGTCCTTCTTGTGAGGGGCCCAGAACTGAACACTGTACTTGAGGTGTGGCCTCACCAGTGCTGAATACAGGGGCATAATTGCTTCCCTTCTCCTGCTGGACACACTATTTCTGATACAGGCCAGGATGTTGCTAGCCGTCTTGGCCACCTGGGCACACTACTGGCTCATATTCAGATGGGTTTTGACCAGCACCCCCAGGTCCTTTTCCACCGGGCAGCTTTCCAGCCACTCTTCCCCAAGCCTGTAGCATTGCCTAGGGTTGTTGTAACCAAAATGCAGGACGAATTACTTGGTCTTGTTAAACCCCGTACAGCTGACCTCAACCCATTGATCCAACCTTTCCAGAACCATCCACAGAGCCTTCCTACCCTCAAGCAGATTGACAGTCCACCCAATTTGGTGCCATCTGCAACCTTGCTGAGGAAGCACTCAATCTCCTCATCTAGATCACTGACGAAGATATTGAACAAAACTGGCCCCAAAACTGATCCCTGGGTGACCAGCCATCAACTGAATTTATCTCAGTTTACTACAATTCTCTGGGCTCAGACAGCAACCAGTTTTTAACCCAGCAAAGAGTACACCTGTCTATGCTATGAGCTAACCTGCTTGTCTAGGACAATGCTGTGGGAGATGGTGTCAAAAGCTTTACTTAAATCCATGTAGACAACATCCACAGCCTTTCCCTCATCCATTATGTGGGACACCTGGTCATAGAATGAGATCATGTTAGTCACATAGGACCTGCAATTCCTGAACCCATGCTGGCTGGGTCTGATCCCGTGGTTGTCCTGCACTTGACATGTGAGTGTACTCAAGATGAACCTCTCTATAATTTTTCCAGGTACTGAGCTCAGGCTGACAGGTGTGTAGTTCCCCAGATCCTCCTTCTGGCCCTTCCTGTAGATGGGCATCACATTGGCAAGCCTCCAGTCATCTGGGACCTCTCCTGTTAGCCAAGACTGTTGATAAATGATGGAGAGAGGCTTAACAAGCTCCTCTGCCAGCTCCCTCATTACTCTAGGGTGGATCCCATTTAGCCCAATGGACTTGTGAATGCCCAGGTGTCATAGCAGGTCATTAACTCTTTCCTCCTGGATTATGGGGAAGGTTGTTCTGCTCTCCATCCTTACCTTCCAGCTCAGGAGGCTGAATACCCTGGGGATACCTGGTGTGAGTAATAAAGATGGAGGCAAAGGTGGCATTAAGTATCTCAGCCTTTTCCCCATCCTTGGTTGTAATGTTCCTCCCTGCATTCAATAAAGGGTGAAGATCGTCCCTGCATCTCTTTTTATCACTGATGTTTAGTAAATCTTTTTTTGTTGTCCCTTATGTCAGTGTCTAGATTGAGCTCCAACTGGGATTTTGCCTTTCTAGTTTTCAGTCTGCATGACCTAACAAGATCCCTGTAGTCATCCTGAGATGCCTGCTCCTTCTTCCAAAGGAGGTAAACTCTCCTTTTTTTTCCTGAGTCCTAGCAAAAGTTCCCTGTTCAGCCAGGCTGGTCATCTTCCCTGACATTTCATTTTATGGTCTATGGGGACAGCCTGCTCCCATGCCTCTAAGAATTCCTTCTTGAATATTGTCCAGACTTCTTGGACCCCTTTGTCATTCAGGACTTCTACCATTTATTCCCTTACTTTTATCATTAACTTTGCTTGTTAAACTAGATTTGAAGGGGGAAGGGGTCAATAATTTCACGCTTGCCTGCTACAAACAGTGAGGCAGCACATCAGGGGCTGAGGGATGGAGTCCTAGTAAGGGCTCTCAACTTGTTGCCCTGAGGAAAGCCAGTGAGGATGCACTGGGACAGTCCATAGGAGTCAAAGAGGATCCGCACAAGAGGGTGATACAGACAGCCCAGCTGAAGTGCCTCTACACAAATGCACACAGCTTGGGTAATAAACAGGTTGAATTAAGGACCACTGTCCTTCTGGAAAGCCATGACATAGTGGCTATTACTGAAACTTGGTGGGATGATTCCCATGACTGGAACATAAGGGTAGATGGATATAAGCTTTTCAGGAAGTACAGGAATGACAGGCAGGGGAGGAGGGGAGGAGGTGTTGCCCTCTACACCAGTGAGCATCTAGAATCCATGGAGTTACATATGGGAAAGGATGATGAGCCACTTGAGTGCATGGGTTAAGATTAAAGGGAAGACAGGAGAAGGTGATGTTACGGTAGGGGTCTGCTACAGGCCACCTGACCAGCACAGCCAAGTGGATGAGGCCCTCCATAGGCAGATAGAAATGGCTTCGTGTTCACAGGTCTTGGTCCTTGTAGGGGATTTTAACCACCCTGACATCTGCTGGAGAGATAACACAGCAAGGCACCAGCAGTCCAGGATGTTCCTGAAATGTGTAAATGACAACTTCCTCCTCCAAATGGCAGAGGAACCGACAAGGAAAGGTGCTATTCTGACCAACAGGGAAGGGCTGGTGACTGATGTGAAACTTGGCGACCTCCTAGGCTGCAGTGATCACAAAGCGATAGAATTTAAGATCCTCAGGGTAGCTAGGAGGATGTACTCCCAAGCTTACGACCCTGGACTTCAGGTATGCAGACTTTGATCACTTCAGGGATCTGCTGGACAAAGTGCCATGGGACAAAGCCCTGGAGGGTATGGGGGCCCAGGACAGCTGGTCAGTATTCAAGGATCACCTTCTCCATGTCCAGCAGCAAACTATACCAACAAAGAGAAGGGCAGGAAAGAATGCTAGGAGACCTGCCTGGATGAACAAGGAGCTCCTGGACATGCTGTCATGCAAAAAGAAACTCT